>ML244629.1:0-52029 GCA_005239495.1 Nicotiana undulata | reverse complement strand
AGGTATCCATGTGGTCAGACGAGTGTGAGTAGAGCTTCCCGAAGCTCAAGATTTCTTGACCACGGCTCCAGTGTTAGTATTGCTATCAGCTTCAGGTTCTTATACCGCTAAATAAGATGTCTTGGGGGCAGGCAGTGGTTGTGTTATAATGTAGGAAGGTATAGTGATTGCGTGATAGCTATGATTTTCGGAAATGTATAGGGAGATAACATTTTGAGATTAAGCAAGTAGGGGTATCTCCTGCGGGTTGTCTTGAGGTGTGTGACCCTTATGTTTATCTGTAGCAAGCTCTTTTCTACCAGTAGATGATGTATGTTGTAATTCGAGTTTAGATCGCTTGTGGGAGTTGGCATGATCATTGCAATGGTGGATGCGAGAATTGCATACGAGTTGAGGGTTAGATGGTCTGGGTCATATAAGCTTATGGAGGATTTAGTGGAACCTCACCACAGTATGGTGGCAGTGATAATGTGTGGGCATCGTAAGTTATTGTTTGTCTTGATCCTTGGCTTTGAGCTAAGTAGGGGAGTCCGCTAATGATAAGTTGATTACACGATTATGTGTTGTATTGGTTTCGGTTCGAGGTATGTTGGTGAATCAGCTATGACCTGTAGAGATGGAGTCTAGGAATGACTCGAGTGATGGAAATTTCTTCGATACAAGTTGTAATGTACTTTACGGATAGTGGAATTCATTGAATGATGGAGTTGTACTGGTAAGTGTAGAGCGTGCAATGTATGAGTGTGCTTGTTGCTTCAAAGGTGTGGATTACTTTCCTAGTATGTGGATTTTAAGCTGGGTCAGGTCGTTCTATTACTTGATCAGTTTAATTGAGAATTGCGCATAGTGGGTGACTCTCGAGAATGGTTTGGATGGTTCAAGGTTATATGTAACGATTGGAATTCTTCAAGATGTGAGAAGGGCTAGAACTGAGATTTACGGGGAAGGTGTCAAGGCTTGTGGTGTATTTGCATTATCATGGATTCTATCCATCAGTATCAGGAAAGTGAAGGTAATGACTTTAAATTCACAGGAAGTCTCTTTAGGGTAAGTATTTCTAATGTGGTGCATTTGGGGATAATTGAGGGAGTATTCAGCGGCTTATGAGCCTTAGACGGTATATTTCTATGCTCGGGTTTTGTGCGGTGAGTCGGGATTGAGAATTGTGGTATTATGGCAAGAAGAAGTATCAATTCGAAGGTAAGTCAGAAGGAACTTGGGTAAATGAGACATCTTGGTAGTAGGTCGGATCGGCATGATAAGGGATATGGTTAGTTCTTTGGGTGTTTATAAGGTAATGAGTTGTTACATGTATTTCTTAGCAATTCTCTTAGGATTTGATGGCATGCGTAGCTTGGTTGAGTTAGAAAGACTCAGTTCTGACGGTTTGGTGTTGTACAAATGTGATTCGAGAGTTCTTGATGGTTTCTACCACGGTTAGAGATGTATATTTCTACTGGCGTGAGGGCCATGTGATGTATAGTGATTTTTCTTCTAGAGGGGATCAAATGGAAAGTTCTTGGCTAGTTGGGTACGTAGTTGTTTGTGGCTAGTAAGGGAGCATGAAGTTCTCATACTTATCATAGGATTGCATGGCGTATGCGGTATTTTGTGTATAGTGGAGAGTGGCATATGTGAGGTCACGGTTCAGTTCTGGAAGGAAGGTCAGAACTGGCAGTTTCAGATGATTAGGTAAAGGATACCACTATTGGGTGGCTGGATGAGAGTATACATTCATTAAGGACAATGTGTTTAAGGCAATGGGTTTGAATAAGGGTGCTTCATTAGTGTTACGACACTCTTTTGTTGGATCGACTGCTGATATTCAAGGTTTCTTGGTGACACGGAGGAATTATGGGGGTATCCCTCGTGGAATGATTGAGTGTCGGAGACAATTTATATATTCGAGTGGTGCAGTTGGGATCAGATATGGTAATTGGTACGCTTTATGGATTCTGAGACTGGGAGTTCTCAAAAATAAATTATTTTTGTAGTTGTGAACTACGAGGATGCGAGCAAAGCTAGTCAGGTGTTAGTATAGGTCATTATTCAGTCATTATGAACCTTTGGAGAGTTATCTACCTGATGTGGATGACCAGAGTTGATTTAGAATTGTTGGTAGGCCAGTATGGGTGTGTGTTCTACACTGAGTCGGAATTGTTGACTCTGAATTGCTATTGCTGAGGGATGTACCATTCGATTGTCACTGAGCTTATTCGTGTTTCGGAGTGGTCTATGAGTTACCTTTCGATGTTTCGAGGAGTTGCAATCATTGGTTATATATGTGCATAGGGTTTAGTTCTATCGGGGCTTTATAGCGAGATTTGAGTAAGGCAAGTAAGTAGATGTTGCAGGATTGAGACGTGTTGGTTATGCTTTTTCAGGTTCAGGTGGCATGGTATCGTCCAATTTTCCCGTGGTTATGGAAATGCACTTTGAGTAATTGATATCGAATTTTGCATGGTTATTGATTTTGAGCAAGGTGGCTTGGAGTGTGTCATGTGGTCCAACGGTCGGATGGGATCACGCTTTGCAGCTCAGTTAGGTAGAGGTATGATCCTTGGTATCGGATTTGTGTGATATGGTTTCAAGATGTGTATCATGCTTTTAGCATGATGTGGTAATGGTAAGTGTTAGTGGGAGGATAGTCATCTCGTGTGAGTCTTCGTTATTTAACGAATTGAGTTTTGGGATGTTGTTATTGAGTGCACGAGTTGCACAAGTTATGGCTCTGGATGGTATAGTGGTATTGATGCTGATCGGATGAATGGTTACTAGTTCCTGCGTGTTCCTTTCATCATTGGCAGTATATGAAAGGGTTAGAACGAGGATTTGCTTGATAAGAGGTTAATTACAGGTATTGGATTGTTATAAGCAATTATTGTGAGTAGGAGTTATCGCCACGAGTGCTTGAGTCATGCAGTGGATCATGGTATTTCATCTTGGGTTACGGATATGACTTGTTACAGTGTGCTCAGACTTATTCAGTTTATAGTTGTGGGATTTTGATCTTGTAAATTGATTAAGAAGTGAAAATGTAGTTGTAAGGTTTATGGGTCAGGATTTGATAATGAAATTTCAATTATGTTGTGCTATTAGACCTATATGGGTCAGGGTGACGTGAAATAATCTCCGAATATATGCATGGTAGGTTACACATCAATTTTGGTGGTGTTTGGAAAGACTCTAGGAACGTTCGAGGACGAACGTTTGTTTAAGAGGGGGGGAATGTAACGACCCGGTCCGTCATTACGTAAAAACCTGCATTATAATTGTTGTTATTGACTTGTTAGAGATTGGCTATACTGTTATTTATGTGTTAGAGTTGGTAGGCTTGAAATCAGAATGGTTGTAATGAGAGTTTAGTCATTCAGTCTTTAATAATAGCCTTAAAGTGGGAAAAGTCAACTGAGAGTTGACTTATTGGTAAACGACCTCGGAATGCGTATTTTATGGCTCGAATAGCTCCGTTAGGTGATTTGGGACTTAGGAGTGTGTTCAGAATAAGTTTGTGATGTCCGGTGTAGAATTAGGCTTGAATTGGCGAAAGTTAGTTTTTGGAAATTTCCGGTCGGCAGTGGAAAATAGGCTATCGGGGTCGGAATGGAATTCTGACAGTTGGAACAGGTTCGTAATGTCACTTTGGATGTGTCTGCAAAATTTCAGGTCAATCGGAGTTGTTTTGGATAGTTTCGGCATCGTTGGTGTATTTTAGAATTTTCAAAGTTCTTAGGCTTGAATCCGATGTAAATTTGGTGTTTTGATGTTAGTTTTGGTGTTTTGAGGGTGCAACTAAGTTTGAATGATGTTAAGGGACATAATGGCAAGTTGGGTTGGGGTCCCGAGGGGTTCGGGATTGATTTCGAGTGCTTAACGGGCATTATTGGACTTAAAAACACTGCTGGTTTTCTAGTGTTTTTGCACAGGGAATTAACCCTATGCATTCGCGGAAGGGGGCCCGCGTTCGCATAGAGGACATGGGAGCTGGGAGATTTTTGTGTTGTGCGTTCGCGATGGTCCAGGTGCGAACGCGGAGAAGAGGAGGAAGGTGCATCGCGAACGCGGAGAGACGAGTGCATTCGCGAAGGGTTAATCAGGGAAGCGGAGGATTTGTTCTTCGCGTTCGCGAAGGGAAGGATGTGAACGCGAAGGTCTATGGGGAGGATGCACTGAGTTCGCGACCAGGTAGTGCGTTCGCATAGCATTAATTTGGGGCCCAGGGATTTTGTGCTTCGCGAACGCGGGGAGGAGGCTGTGTTCGCGATGAAGGATATTATTTAATTAAACCCTCCGCGACTTAAACCCTTTTTACACAATTTTTGTACAGACAAAGAGCTTTGGGGGAGATTTTTGAAGAGGGAAATCAGTGTTCTTCATAGAGGTAAGTGTTTTTATCATTAAAACTCGATTATGGATGATTATAGAACATAAAACCAGTGTAAATTCATGGAAAATTAGTAAAAAAATTGGGTTTTAGGGCTTGAGATTATGAGACCTTTAGGGGTCGATTTGAGGGGTCAAACGAACTCCGATTTTGGTGTTCTTTATATGTACGGACTCGTGAGAAGAAGAAGAACACTTTTGTATAAGAATTTCTGAGTTTCAGGACGCGGGTCCGGGGGTCGGGTTTTGACCGAATTCGGATTTTTTAGCTAAATTCGATATTTTTCAATTGGAATTTATTCCTTGAGCATAATTTGATGATAAAAATCTGAACTTGGTAGATTTGGAACCTTCGAAGGTTGATTCGAGAGGCAAGCGCATTGCGGAATAGTTTTCTGGCTAGTTTTGAGTTAAGTAATGTCTTTAAATCCTGTCCTAAGGATATGAAACCCCGAACTATGCACCCTTTCACGAGTTTTGCAATGCAAAGGTTGAAACTTTGGAGATATATTCCTTACTCATGCAACTATTGAGTTGCGAAACGGCTTTTAAATCTTATTTCCAATAGTACTATATATACTTGATATGGTTTGGGTTGTAAGCCATGTTTGGGGCCTAGTGCCGATCTGTTTATCCCTAGGGGGATGTTTTTACTATTTTCCTCACTGATATGTTATGATTTTTCACTCAGTATTTTATGTGAAATTATTTTGACACTCGGAGTATTTTGATACTACTTCTTGAAAATGAAACACTATGTTTGGGTCGAGAACCCGGTATATTTGTGGCCTGAAGGGCAAATTGAGAGTGTCTGACTGAGTGAAGTTGCTGGCCTATATTGTGAGGATGTTATGATATGAGTGAGGCTGCTGGCCTAAATTGTGAGGATGAATTGATATGAGTGAGGTTGCGGGCCTATATTGTGTGTGATTTATGTCATGTTGTGGCTTATTATAGTGCTTGGGCTGTAGGAGCCCCTCCGGAGTCTGTACACACCCCCAGTGAACGCAGGTACCTAATGAGTGATGCCCGCGGGGCTTATGCTGAGTGATTGTGAGGTTGTCTGATGGGCAGAGTGATTGTGATGTTGCCTGATGGGCAGAGTGATTGTGAGGTTGCCTGATGGGCTAATACTGAAAGATATTGTGATGAGAAACGATTATGGCCCGAGGGGCAGTTTTATGAATATTTTTACTGAGTTTTCAAACTGTGATTTACTTTGTTTTCAAACTAGTTTTTACTGAGAATTTTACTGAGATATTCTGATATTACACTTAGTTCAAAGGATTTCCGGAAACTGATTTCGAACTTATGTATTTGCTGAATACTACCTGGAGACTTGGTGTTTTACTGGGTTTTTGTGAATTGGTGTATTTGTACTGTATACTTTATATTTCTCAGACTGTGATTTATTTTTATTACTACAGAGTTGGCGTACTCATAAAGACTCCCTGTGCCTCGGTGCACAGATTCAGGTACCGGTTTGGAGCAGTAGTTACCTTGTTCGTTAGCAGCAGTTCACGGGATTTCGAGGTAGCTGTCCAGCGTCCACAGCTTCTCCATTTCCCTTCCTTATTTAGTTTTAGTATTTGAATCAGAGACATATATTATAGTTTTAGCAGAGTTAGATTTATTTATTCTTAGATGCTCATGACTATTGACTCCAGTTCTTGGGAGGTTTGTTTAGGCTAAGATGGGAACGCTAAGACTTAACTATATTATTTGATGTTATGGTTGCATGCTTATTATTCAATTGTGAACTCGTATAATTGAACAAATGCGTAGTAAAGTGATGGTTGGCTAGCCTAGTTCCACGATAGGCGTCATCACGACCTGTTAGGATTTGGGGTCGTTACAGATATAAAATCCATTATTATTCTAACATGTTGTTTATCCTCTTTAGAGCCTAATCACATATGGTCATTTGTGTTAGTCCACATGTCTAAAAATTCTCTCTAAAAGGATTAGTCAATTCAATTTTTCATATTATTATGTATCGTGGTTCATCGTATTTTTGCTCACAATCAATTGAAGGAGAATAATTTCACTTTTGGAATTAATATATTGTACCGATCATAAATGCCTTTTTAATTAGTACCGATCATAAATGTCGTAAATGATTAAATGTAAATTTAAACTATATAGGATCCTTCAATATTAAATTATTAATAACAATAAGTAAGTTAAATATAATTTAATATTCTTAAGTCCAAAATACTTTTCGTATAAATTGTACTAAAATTGGTTACCTCCGTTATAGTTATTCTGCAAAAACATGTTAGAAAAATTCAACTAATTTCTATAGTTTGGTTCTGCACACAAAAGTTCAAACAAATTACTCGTCATAATTTGCTAAAGAATGCACTCACAAAAAAAGATTGGGTAAATTAAAACTTCAATTAATTTTTTAAAAGTTCGCCACTCATAGTTTTTTTCTTCTTTTTTTTCATGTTAGGAACTGCTAAAATTATACACACAAACGATTGGGCGATGGGTGAAGGTGGGAACACGTGGGAAGATGAGGCGGTACAAAGTTAGGCAAGGAATATAACGTGGGAGAAATGGGTAATTTGGTCAAGGCACATAAAATACTACTCGGCAGCTACAGTAATGCCCTTCCTTAGCCAATAACGTTGCTAACTTTTTGTAAAATTACATAAATACCCTGAAAATCAAGCAGGCATGTTGTCCATCAACTGCATGCTTATTCTCACTTTATAGTATAGGTAGATTTAATTAGATTGCAGGGGTAATAAAACAACACAAGGAGATTAAATAATTTTTTAACTTCAAGTTGACCGTTAGACATAAGGCCAGACATGAGCCCAAAGAATAACGTTGGGAGTATTTTTGGACCGAGGACGGAGGGTATATTAAGCCCATGGCCAATAGTTTAGGAATAATTTTGACTCTTTTTCATAAATAATAAATATTGTGTAAAGGAAATTATATATCACCGTATAAGCAAAAAATTTCAATAAATTATGAAAGTCGATTAAATGCAAGTGTGTGGTTAGTTGGTAGACTCTTCTAAGATAGACTTCTGTCTAATAAAACCTCAAAGTTGCATACGTCAAATTAAAACAATAATTCACTTGTTAATGGCTAACTCTACTTTTTTTTTACTGGCCGGTAAGTGTATCCTATTCTATTAAGCGAGTCGACAATTACTAAAGTAGAAGGTGGTCACTCCCGCTAAAGAAAAAATAATTCTTCATTTAATTTATGTTCCAAATTTTGATCTTACCAGGTCACTTTTCTCTAAGGTTAAATAGCTAAATTTTTCCGTTTTTCTTTTTTTAGTTTTCTTTTTTCTTTCATGTCAAGCTTCCAAAAGCCACCGGAGAGGGGGAATAAACAATCAACCACTAAAGATCTTGAATAAAGCATTGATAGCTTTGTAGAAGAGAAAAACTTTGATTCTTCCTGAGGGTGTTCCTTACTATCAATTCTTCGGCCTTTCCAACAACCAACGATGACTCAATAATTTGGTTCTCTTAGCAGAGAAGGTGAAACGTATGGGTGTGTGACCTGCACCCCATGCCTCAAACTCGCACCGAGCGAATTAACCAATCACAACCCATAACGGGTCATAAGGAGCCTCGACGGATATATAAAAGAGTAGTAGATGCTGGGAAAATAGCTCGAATATGCAAAAGAATCAAAAACCGAGTAAGGAGAAGAGAACCCTAGCTCATAGCGCCATTACGTGGAACACTTCTCTACTAACATAGGCGGATTCAGGATTTTAATAGGATGGGTGCACTATTATGAAGAAGTGTATCCAGAACTTACATTCGACGGGTTTAACTTTAGTCTTTTACCATGAATCCACTACACTTTTAAAATTATAGTTTCAAAATTATATTCTTTTTAAAAGTTTGTAATTTTTACATATATATTTATACTCTATGCCGAAATCAAGACCATTCAGAGTGTGATTTGAACCGCCAATTTCACTTGTAGAGGTCCACCTAATAATAATTGCACCATAGGAGACTTTGAGCATGGGTTCACACACATATATTTAAGTAATTTTGAAGAAATATAGCATTGTTATATATTTTTTAGGAAGAGGAGTATAGGTTCAAGTGAACCTATATCCATCAACCTGGATACGTCTCTGTCTACAAAGGAAAAATAACAACAGCAGATATGACCTATGGGCACGAAACATACTCCGCAAAATCTCCTTGATCGTCTTCTAATTTCTAAAACATGAATAGATTATATTCATATTTCATAAAACATAGTTTTAGTCCCGTTCAATAAAATTAGTACTCCCTCTATTCAAATTTATGTGAACCTGTTTAACTGGGCACGAAGTTTAAGAAAAAATGAAGGTTTTTGGAATTTATGGTCCTAAACAATTCAAAATGGGGGCAAAGTATTTGTGTGGTTGTAAAAGCTTCCCATTAAGAGTAGAATTGGAAGTTTAAAACCAATTTCATAAAGATGCTTCACAGCGTTAAAAAGTTTGTCAATTAGTTGAAATAAATTCTTAAAAGTACACTTTTGACTCTTTAGCATAAAAGATAAAGGGTGTGTTTGGTACGAAGCCGGAAAATATTTCCAAATTTTTCATGTTTGTTTGGCTTAAATGTTTTAAAAAATATTTTCCTCACGAATTCATTTTCTCCCAATTAGAGGAAAATATTTTCCTTATCAGAAGAAGGGAAAATATTCTCCGAAACTCTTTTTCAACGTTATCCACCATATTCCCCATCCCCACAACCCCCACCCACCCCATACATCCCACCCCAACCACTACCCCCATACCCCAACCTTGATCACCACTTATCACGCCCAACTATGCCTTATAAAAAGGACTAAGCGGTCGTTACAAATATAATCCGGTTTACAAGTCCGGAGTCGAATCCCACTGAGAACTNGGCCCCACACACCCCATACATCCCACCCCAACCACTACCCCCATACCCCAACCTTGATCACCACTTATCACGCCCAACTATGCCTTATAAAAAGGACTAAGCGGTCGTTACAAATATAATCCGGTTTACAAGTCCGGAGTCGAATCCCACTGAGAACTAAGGCTTAGATACAATTGTTCACTATCACCAAGAATACAAGCTTGAACAATTCCTAACTTATAAATATTAAGATTCTTGTGTTTAACTAATTAACTAACAAATTAAAATAGTAAATTGACACTAAAGATACTACGAGTTGGAGAAAAGATTAAGGAGATCTAGAGTTATGATTTCCCCAATTGTCGGAATCCTTCCCGCTATGTCTTCTATAATTTCGCCTAAGTATTCTCTACCGATCATGAGCGCTCTGCGTGTTGTAATTCTCTCCCGAGTAATTACGATAATGTACTAGACATACTCTCCCGAATTACGCTACCTGGCTTTAATTACAGCTCACTTAGATCACACCCAAGGTTTCGTTATCCCTAATCCCACCTTTAAACCCTTGGTTATTGATTCCTCACATACGTCGGGAGTGATGTTGTTCAACAACTACCTAAATATGCACTCTCTCCCGAGTAATACATACTAAATAGGCACAGCTAATTGAGAGCCCTTCAATCAACCACAAGAACAATATAGTTGAACAAATAGAGAAAATACTACGGCTCAATTATATAAAAACATAATAAGAATTTATCCTACAAAAGGTTCCATCAAAATCCTAGATAACAAATTATCTATTCATAATAGTATGTAAAAATACAGTACTAAAAGTCATAACCAACAATTAAAAATAGGAAGAGGAAGGAAAAACTCGTAGAAGAATTTCCCGCCTTGCTCCTATTGTGTCTCTTGCCTCCTTAGGTCGAATTTGTGTCTCAAATCTGTCCAACCTCCTCAAAATACTAATTTTTCATGTATATATACCAAGTAGGGTCGGGCCCAAACAATTATAACTTCTCCAATGCAAAAAAGGACACTTTTCCCGGACAGGACGTGTGCGGCCGCGCTCAGGCCGCGCATAACAGCAAGTATTCTGCCACATTTGCGCGGCCGCGCACTTTTCACCCATTTCCGTTTGGAATTTGGTAAAACTTAAAACATGAAAGTTGTAGCTATTTGATTTAGATTTCAAAACATATATTATATATCCCAAATGAAGTTCGGAGAAAAGAGGTATGTCTATTTTACTAGATAGTGCGCAATATGCCTACTCGAGTGTTCGTTTGTTCTTAACTATCAAATTTGACCCCTGAACACGATCCTGACTTAATTCCTTGGGCTTTTACTCAGACTTCAAAGCTCCAAATCACTTGAATTCATTCCATAATATCTATATAGCTCGAAATCACTCCTACAAGGCATAAAACACACAGTTAGTGTAAAACACTAGCGGTTAAATCTCAAACTCAATTAAAGTGCAGTAAATTATAGTGTAATAAGCGATTAAAATTCGCAATTATAGCCTATCATCAACACCCCACACATAAAACATTACTCGCCCTCGAGTAATCAAACTACACTTTATATAGACACGACTTTTTTAAATAATTCTCCTGACTCATCATACCAAGAATATTTAAAATGGACTAAGCACAAGGGTGTAACATCTTCACCTCAAGATTTGACTCACAAGTACCACACATTATTTACAACTCACCCACTTACTCTAACATAGAGGTCACTGACTTTACCTTTCCTTCATGAATCAAGTGCCATCACACAACAAAAGAGAGTAGTTGCACACAATAAAATTTAAGAACGCATAGGAACTTAAGATAGAAAGAATTCACTCACTCTCAGAAATAACATTCATATGCCACAAAAGACGCATCATAGGCTTTCCCGTAATGTACTACTCTACTAATCGAGCTCATTCAGTCTTGGATAAAGTAGGACTTTATTTGGTTGTAATGTAGGCTGCGGGACGGGTAGGATACATTTAGATATAAGAATGACTACACCTCCCTAAGCACTTTAATACATATACTTTAATACATATACTTTAATATTCAAACCCCATACTTATGTCAAACCAAACTCCACCTTCACATCAATGTATATTACCCTATACTTCTTTAAGCACAATTACATCAAGAGTCACCACTTATCGAGGAATATTTTTTTTCACAACAATACAACTATTTTTTCCTTTTCTTTTTTTTTAAAAAAAAATTCAAGTGACTCTTACTTTTTCAAAACTGTGCACCTTTCTCCTTATTTCATTAGTTTCAGTCAAATCCAAACCAACCACCCCACACTTTAACTTTTACATAAATCATCACAATTCAAGTGCTCATGAGAGGTTAGAAGGTTCAAATAGATGGTTAATTCAAACAAATGGGTAAGGCTTGTAATGTGGTTGCCAAAGAAACAGGAATACAGGCTCAAAGGGGTTAACTACGATACATTTACAATTAGGCGGGTACAATATACATATTTGGCTCAACAAAGAAATGCCTATATCACTTCCAAGACTGAACAAAACTACAATTTCGCTGTGCAAACACACATGGCAAGTTCTAGGCATCAAATGCAATGCACAGAATAACACACGAACCTCACACACACATGGCACTTAACTCACTCAGGATTGGATTCATCAAGACACTCTAGTCAAAGCAGTTAAGCAAATTTAAAATCATACAATTTAAGATACTTATACAAGAGTCAAAAACTGAGCTTAAGCATCACAACCAAAGTACTCACTATTCTCAAGGTATAACAAAGTCAAGAGATATTTCTTCAATTCAAAATACAATACAATGGCTCCTCTTCCTAAAAAAATAAATAAAACTAACTACACCCGGTTCAAACAAAATCCTTGGAAAAGAACCGCGGCACAAAAAAAACAAGGGGGAATTGCTACACTACCTAACAAAAGAAAGTCTTTTTGTTTTCTTCTTCTTTAGACTTAAATCCCTCAAGAAAATTGTCTAATAGATCCATCGTCGGAAAAAATCCAATCTTTTCTATTTAAAAAGAAATGTTATTCAATTAAACTAACACAACTAAAATAGCATAGAAAGTCACCCAGACAATCTCCTCACCCCACACTTAAAATTGTGCATTGTTCCCACCCATACATACAAGAGGGTAAAAGAAACTCCCTGGTAGGCCAAATGCCGAAGCACTAGCATCTCATGGGGTACTCAGACTTCTCCCAGGCCTGGTCCTTCGTGCGGGTACCTCGCACTTAGTTCCAACTAATGGTTTGTTGTTGCATCCTTCCAATAACGTTGCTTTCCATGCTCCTTGAAAATCAAAAATCGCCACTACAAAAATAATACAATTAGAAAAATAAAAAAAAGTGGTAAAGCTAGGTTGCCTTCCAACAAGCTCTTGATTTAACATCGCGGCACGACGCGAATCACTTTCTGCCTCCACTTTGAACTTATGAATTGGACCCCAAGTTTTGATTCGGCTTTGTGATCATGCTCCTGGGGTGGTAGAATGAATCTGACTAGCCCAATAAAACAATGTAGTATTCTGCATTTCTTGGCCTTTGGATGAGATGTGTATTCCCGACTTCCTGGCACGAAGAATTCTAGAATGTAGGCATCTTGTTCCTTACTCCTTGACTCCTCAAGTGGCTCGGACGACTCTATTTCCATATCATCATCCAAACACAATGTGGAAAAATACTTGGAGTGTGGACCAATACGCTCCATAAACATTGAGATTGTCAACATCCTCAACACTAATGACACTAGAGTCAACTAAATATGTATCCTCAATATCCTTGGTTGACTCTAGTATCTCTTCTACGACATCGGCATCCTCAAAATCTAGTTCGATTGATTGTTGGTGTTCTACTCTGGCCTTCTCCTCTAGCTCGTCCCCATATTTTTTTATATCCTCCAGTATAATGGCAATTTCTGCAGCCAATTCATACTCATATTGGCTACTTTACACAATGTCAACTTGTTGCGCTTTACAAGGTTCAATTAGTTTATTAGCTTGAGCCTCTGAGTTGTGAATAGTTGCCTCTTGCCTTTCTTTATGCAATTGTATTCTATCATATTGTTCCATAAGGCACTTTAGCATATCCTCGATCTCTTTCAGGTCCTCATATCTGGGTTCTTTGTTCCTATTAACTTCACAAGAAAAAGAAGAACCATCAAAGTAAGGGGTTGGAGGGAGATAAGAAATATAAGCACAACCATGAAAGTGACCATCTTGACCACCACACATAACACACACATTTCACACATAAGATTGAGTTGGTGCACATAACTCGCTCTCGGAAATATTTTGATAATTTTTCCCTGGGTGGTTTCCTCCACAATATGCATAACGTGGATCAAAAGTTTAATTACCAACATCAAAACTCTCATCATTACAAGATGCCATGTCTCTTAGATCAAAAAATTAAAAATAAAATACACGAAGAAAAAAAAAGTTCAAACTTGCAACCTAGAAATATGTACACCTACAGCTACACCGTTAGTTCCCCGGCAACGGCGCCAAAATTTGATCACGCCCAACTATGCCTTATAAAAAGGACTAAGCGGTCGTTGCAAATATAATCCGGTTTACAAGTCCGGAGTCGAATCCCACAGAGAACTAAGGCTTAGCTACAGTTGTTCACTATCACCAAGAATACAAGCTTTAACCATTCCTAACTTATAAATATGAAGATTCTTGTGTTTAACTAATTAACTAAGAAATTAAAATAGTTAATTAACACTAAAGATACTACGGGTTGGATAAAAGATTAAGGAGGTCAAGAGTTTTGATTTCCCCAATTGTCGGAATCATTCCCGCTATGTCTTCTATAATTTCGCCTAAGTATTCTCTACCGATCATGAGCGCTCTGCGTGTTGTAATTCTCTCCCGAGTAATTACGAAAATTTTCTAGACATACTCTCCCGAGTTACGCTAGCTGGCTTTAATTACAACTCACTTATATCGCACCTAAGGTTTCGTTATCCCTAATCCCACCTTTAAACCCTTGGTTATTGATTCCTCACATACGTCGGGAATGATGTTGTTCAACAACTACCTAAATATGCACTCTCTCCCGAGTAATACATACTAAATAGGCACAGCTAATTGACAGACCTTCAATCAACCACAAGAACAATATAGTTGAACAAATAGAGAAAATACTACAGCTCAATTATATAAAAACATAACAAGAATTTATCCTACAATAGGTTCCATCAAAACCCTAGATAACAAATTAGCTATTCATAATAGTATGTAAAAATACAATACTAAAAGTCATAACCAACAATTAAAAATAGTATGAGGAAGGAAAAACTCGTAGAAGAATTCCCCGCCTTACTCCTATTGTGTCTCTTGCCTCCTTAGGTCGAATTTCTGTCTCAAATCTGTCCAACCTCCTCAAAATACCGTTTTTCCATGTATATATACCAAGTAGGGTCGGGCCCAAATAATTATACCTTCTCCAATGTGAAAAAGGACACTTTTCCCGGGCAGGACGTGCGCGGCCGCGCTCAGACCGCGCTCAGGTCGTGCATAACAGCAAGTATTCTGCCTCATTTACGCGGTCAGTACGCGGCCGCGCACTTCTCACCCATTTCTGTTTGGAATTTGGAAGAACTTAAAACATGAAAGTTGTAGCTATTTGTGTTAGCTTTCAAACCATATATTATATATCCCAAATGAATTCGGAGAAAAGAGGTATGTCTATTTTACTAGACAGTGCGCAATATGCCTACTCGAGTCTTCGTTTGATCTTAACTATCAAATTTGACCCCTGAACACGATCCCGACTTAATTCCTCGGGCTTTTACTCATACTTCAAAGCTCCAAATCACTTGAATTCATTCCATAGCATCTATATAGCTCGGAATCACTCATACAAGGCATAAAATACACAGTTAGTGCAAAACACTAGCGGTTAAAGCTCAAACTCAATTAAAGTGCAGTAAATTAGAGTGTAATAAGCGACTAAAATTCGCAATTATAGCCTATCATCAACCACTCACCCTAAATAGAAGTATTATTAAGAGTACTTTCTTTTCATGTTGTAAATAGAGTCCTTTTTTTTATTTCAACAAAATGAGTATATTCTTTTCATGATGTAGAAAAAATGTTTCTTTCATTTCAACAAAACGAGTACTTTTTTCATTATGTCGAAAAAGTACCTTTTTTTTTCATGAAGTAGAAAAAATATTTTGTTTCATTTCATCAAACTGATTATTTTCTTTTCATTATGTACAAAAACTATTCTTTCATTCAACATAATGAGTAATTTATTTTCATGTCGTAGAAAGGATATTTTCCTTTTCAACAAAATAGAATTAATTTTTTTGTAATTTATCGAGCTCAAATTTAAAGTTGTTTGTGTGTAAAAAAGTAGTACATTAGTTCCTTTGGAATTGTGTGAATTTTGAAAAGAATAATTAATTTTTCAAAAAACAATAGTCCCGGTAAATAGACTCTTTTCGCCCCCTTTTCGATGTCTGCCTGAGGACCTATGTTAATGTTTTGGAAACTTTGGCCAAGTATCCTACAAAGAGACTCCCGAGAGCCAGAAGTATAGCTCTATGTTTTATAGGCTTTATCATATTCAGTCGGAAGAGTTTAGGTAATACTTTCAAAGTGACTCTCGACGCCGGTACCCCTTTTTTGGTTCAACCAAGGTAGGCTCGTGCCCGGGTTCACTCGTGAAAGGAAGGTTCTAGCGGTAAAGTAAAGAAAATATGCTTTGGTTACCGGCAAACGCTTCTCCAAAGGCGATCCCCCTCTTATTGACCAGGTAAACTTCATACGAAAAGCTTTTGAAAGCTCTTGAAAATGTCTTGTAGTAGGAACCTTCGTAACCAAAGCGTCACGACAACATCCAAAGGTGACCTTTGGATTCTTAAGTAGGGGGGCAAGAAGGAAGATCAATCTGACTTAAAGTGGTCGAGGAAGTATATATTATAGCAATAGTTAGAGTTACTGCCGCCGTTTACCGGGGCATTCTTGAAAGGGCTAAAAGTAGCGCTTTCGCTTTGTTTGTAATGAAAAGGAAAGAGAAGATCTTCGGATATTTTTTCCCATCGGAGAGACTTTAGCCACATCTTAACCCATGGTTGAAGAATGAGGCGATCAAGAAAGTCTCGCAGTCGAAAGAGTTGGTTGGCAGTTCAAACCTTAGAGGGAGTTGAAGAGAGGCCTTTCAGTTCGTTCAAAGGCTTGGAAGACGGGTCGAAATCAGATCTGGATAGAAGATTCATCTACGCTGGCAAAAGGGCTGTCAGAAAGAGTCCAATCCCGAGGAGAGCTTGCCTGCCCATGGATTCAGCAGCAGTTCGAAAGGTTGCCCTATTCGGGAATCTCCGGATTCCAAGTTTTCCAGGCTGCCCATTCTCTTTGTTCTCCTTTCTAACCGATCCATTGCGTGTCACGTCGCCCTATCCATAGAGGAAGAAGGCGTATGCTCAAGTTTCTTCTTTCTCGAAAACCTGATGTGAGGGGGCTCTAACAGGCCTTGGAGGACCGAACCCACGTATGTGGCAAAATCTTTCCGGTACTATGCCTACTCCCCTTTCCTCTTTCAAGTGGGTTGAACTCTTTCTAAGGCAAAAGGCAGCTTTGATTTGACCCCAAGAGTTTGAATACTTTTGTCCAGAATCTTCCTGTGAACCTGAAACATTACCCCAAAGAATATGGATTCAAATCAGTTAGTATTTGACAAAGAACCTAACGGAATTTAAGGAACTGGAGACGAAGAGTCGTTTAAAGACCTTTTCAAAAACAACTTTGTAGAGGGCTTACCCAATGGACCACTTAGAATAGACCGAATCGAAGCCGGTAAGCATTCTGTAATCATTCCAAGTTTTCCAGGCTGCCCATTCTCGAGTCTGTTTTGTCCACTTTCTTCATCCCCCTCTATCAAAATGATCAAAAAGGAAGGCGAGACTGCGGAGAGGTTCTAACTGGCCTAGCCTAACATCTCTTTATTTGGGTGTTGTTTACGCACCTATTTTCTATCTCGCTTATCTACTCGTTACGGAATCTCAGGTGTCAAAGTGTGTCCGCTTCAACCGCTGTTTCACCTCCCAAAGAGCAAAGAAAATGCAAATCAAATAAAGAAAACAAAAAAATCAGACCCCGTACCTGTCCCCGATGAAAGTCAGGATGCCTTTTTTTCTAGCTATTACTTTCCTTCATTCAGGTATGGGGGCAGGGAATACGAAGGTCGAGTAGGCTGCCCCTTGTATAGGTACAGGGTGGAAAACCTGCGCTTTCAATTTCACCGGGTCCATGTCGGAGACAGCGGGGCAGTCTATCTCGGACCCAGCTGTTACTGAGAAAGTATTAGGAAATACGAAGATTCAAGAGGCAAGAAGTACTTGTCGTCCCCAAACCAAAAGGGATGAGGGAAAAAAGGCTCGCACTCCTGGTTAGCTTTCTTTCGTTCGGGGTTTTCTCAAAATCCTTGAGAAACTTATTGAATTTCTGAAACATTCTCGTCTCAATTTTTTTTTTCAATTTCTAAACAACTATCGTTTGTGAATGTAGGTTGTGTCGGGGATATACTGTGGCTAGTAAGTCATTTCGTCAATTTCGATAAGAGCCAGTGCTTCCTCTCGAACAGAGCTCCTCGCAGATCCGGTCGAGGTGGTTTTCGTTTACCAGCACGTAGGTGTTCTAAACCGGGGAAGCTTAAGCGGAAATGAAAGAGGAGGGAAAGAAAAGGACCGCCTTTGAAAAAAAAAAAGGAACTCGCTAGGCCTTCAGAACAAAGGCGATTCTGTTCGACCTGGCTTTCTCACACTACGAGGAAATGCAGACTCTCCTACCACTTTATTTTATACTCTATCCAGAAGATGAGAAATTTTTTTTTTTTAGATTTAAATAGAGGTAGTCCTAGATAAAAATATTAGGAATCAAAGCAAGGAAAGTAGCATTGATGGATGGCGATTGACATTGAATTCCCTCTTCTGGTTTTAATATGAATTGACTCCGCTTTGGTCAGCCAACAAGTGGTTCCGAATGACCTTGAGGAGGGGAGTCCGACTCTTCAATAGAAAAAAAGACGGTCGTGTGCCCTTTTTAGTGCTAGCTGAACGTAAAGTAATGGCTTTTGTGCAACGTCGAAAGGGACGAGGCACCAGCTTTCTTTTTTGATCCCTGAGCTTTCCATTGAGCCGGGGAGACAATCCAAATCGTAGTCAGTGTCCATTATTTAATTGAGCACGACCACCGACACATGGGGGATTAATTAAGCTGCAAGGATCGTGAATCAACTCTCTCTACGGTCGATTTGGTATAAACCCAGAAGTTATTAAAACCGATTGGTGAGAGCTCAAAAAAGAAAGAAGCTAATAGCGAATAACCTTTTCTTCCCTGCCTCCTCGACCTTCATTCCCATCCTGCAGCCAAAGTCGGATCCTAAGTTTTTATGGATTCCTTCTTTGTTACCGGGGTCGACCCCTAAGCCATAATGTCTCAAAACGAGAATCTCTTGTATCGGAGCAAACAAATTCAATGATTTTCTATATTGGGGGGGGGGGGGGGGGGTCGACAAAAANTTTTGTTTGGGGGGGGGGGGGGGGGGGGGGGGGGATACAGGAAACATGAGGATTTTGGGGAAGGAGGGTTGAGAAGAGTAGCGTAAAAAATTATTTCCTAAAAATATTTTATACTCTCTAACTAAACACTAGAAAAAAAATTCTACTAACCAACCAAACAAAGGATAATAAGTGATAAAACCACTCATTTTCCATGAAAACATTTTCCATATAAAACATATTCATTGGTACTAAACACACCCAAAGTCAGTAGTTCCAATTCTCTGTTGGGACTTGGGAGTACCAACTCTGATGCTGACACAAATTCATTATGGTAACAAACATCATGGTGAGTAAGTCCTCTTCCCTCATTTTCCATATAAAACATATTCATTGGTACTAAACACACCCAAAGTCAGTTGTTCCAATTCTCTGTTGGGTCTTGGGAGTACCAACTCTGATACTGACACAAATTCAAACGCTGTACGATTTTGACAAGTTTGCTAGCATGGTCAATATGATGAAACTGTTTTGTTCCTGTTTGGATAAGAGAGGCGAACTACTGTACATTCAGAAGAAATTTCTGCGGAACCTAATAATAAAGGACTTACCCGATGTCATCTTTCTTTAAAAAACCGAAACGGCAAGGATAATTTGCTGACTCTCCCCTTTCTTTCCTTGCCCCATTAAGCAAAAGGACATTAACGTCCAATGCACCTACTAGCGCACTTGCCGACGATATTGCGGGCTAAGAGTCGCGTCAAAGGCCCAGTTATTTTCAACAAGAATTTAAACAACCTCAATGCAGATTAGCTGTAACAAATACACACAGTCCACTGCAAGCCCAAGAGCAGTCGCTTGTATTTCTTTGATCACCTTGTTTTCTTGTCGTATAAGTAGAATGCTAACCAAAATGGGAGCCAAAAATATTACAATATTCCTCGACACTTGCGCTTGGAAAATAATTATTCCACTAGATCATCTTAAAGATAAAATGAAAATTCAGCAGCGATTATGTAGATCAGATGATAAGTACAAATATACGGATAAGAACTTGTATCACAACCTCACAGAAAACAAAAATCAAAAGAGAGAAATGTGAAATATTACATGCAGGGGAAGAGGAAGACCATTAAAGAATAACTAATGCAACCTCGTCAACTCTTCCACTCTCTTCATTAGTTCCTCAACAGGAACTGCCATTGCTTTAGAAATATCATCCATCCGGCTCCTGCTAAGATCTAGGAATGATTCAATCAAATCTCCGTCAAGAAAGTTTTTAGCTTCTACAGTTTTCTTCTCATTGTAAAACGACCTCCACTGCTCATGGCTCAGTCCGCCTACACCCTTTATCACTTTCCTTAAGCTTGTCTGCAGCTTTTCCAAAAATAAATACTGATCATGAGGAAGCGAGGCAATGACCCCAATAACACCATTCACTGTGCCAAATATGACGGTAGGTATCTGGCCAACATCTGAATCTGGCAATCGCATGACAAGTGAACCGTGTCTAAACCTATTAACAAATTCACCAAGGTGGTATTCACCAACCACTTCAAGACGGCTGCGCTCTTCATCTGTAGCACCCTCACTATTTTTCCTGACCGTGAAAAGGTTAAAGTTGTTCTCCGAACCAAGATAAATGTCATCGTCGAGAATCTCGACAGCTGACATCCAATTTGCATTATAGTCCCGGGCTCGCTCCTCTATAGCACCCTCCTCGTGCTAAATAGGAACAATATTGTGAATGTCAGCAATGACTTCTTATTGAAGTAAAGACAAATTAGGTTAAGCATAAGAAACTGGTAATTGAGAGTACAATTGTAGCTTTACTTCTAAAGCATTACAATATTATATTTACTTACAAAAGTTACCTTGAAAATCAGTAGAGAAATGGACTTCATCAAATCACCAACGACAATAAAATCCCCACGTGTTTGAACATAAAGAGCCAATATATGACCATGGTGTCCACATTCTGTCTGCAACTCTCGGCTGCCACCATCTTCACGCGAGGCCCACTTGTACAATTGAATCTTCTGATTGATTGCAGCAAGCAGTTTCCCATTGAAGGCATTTAGAGAGTAGACAGCTCCCTTAGTTTCCTTCTCTGCAATTAGTTGGAGCTTTCCATCTTCAACTATAAAAACTAAAATTCGGCCCTGCAATTATTCATTATTTAAGTACCTTAAATAACCATAAAAATGAACATCAGTGAATTAAACAAGCCCAGAAAAGTTGACTTCATTACATTGAAGGCATAGAGTAACAAGCTTATTAGTTTTGACTTGAAACAAAATTATATCAAACAAAACAGCCTCAAGGTGTAAAAATTGCTTCCAACCACAATTTCCTCCTTCAATAAAAGATTAGTTTGCTTAAATCTAGCTACTGATGATATAAACTCATCTCCTTTCCAAGCAATTTGTAAAGATAATCTGATGTTCTATTTTTTCACTCTTTTTTCTTTTTTTTCTTTTTTACTTTGAGTTTTTTTTTTTGTGTGTGTGTGTGTTTGGGTTTGGGGGGAGGTCTTCTTTATATCCCTTCAGCAATCCTCCCACCGTCCCATATTTGTTGTCACATTTCAGGTAAGCAAGGAATAAAAGAATCTAGTTGAAAACAGTTGAAAGAAAAGATCATCAAGATCGTAATTTGCCTTATAACCAAGTAGGCACATCACCAGTCTCAACAATAAAAAAAGAGCCAAAAAAAGTGGGTATGGTGATGGAAAGATGATAAAGTTCAACCAATAGGTATGGTATCAGATAAATTTGAGGAAAACAATATGGCTTGAAACCCAAAATCTACGCAAATCGATAGTTCATCACAAATCACAGGATCTAGGCAAACCTTACAATTAGAGAAACTTTTATCAATGAAACTTACCTTGGTAGGTTCATTTTCCTCTGGCATCACATAAGCAGTCCCAACGCAATAATACACATTACTGTCATCAGAAAAGGAGCAGCTAAGTATGGAACAACCATATTCAAATTGGTCAAGGGGGTAAGTTGATATGAACTCAAATGTCTGATCATCTAATAGGCGGACAAAATGCACTTCAGGATCATCTGCATTCGACTGAGTATACTTGACGCTGCATAGAGCAAATGTCCTGGTCTGCTCTTGATGGCTGATCCGCCGTGCATGCTCCCCCAGGGGTATTGAACGGATGTGAAGCTTTTGAATTTCATCAATAGTGCCAATTGTTAACTCTCCTTCTTTTGCAATTGCGAGGCTGTTGACAAAAGAGAAATAACTATTACAGCTCTTATGCATAGAAAATATAGGACACAATTAATAATAGACACAGAAACTTACAACAACAATATATGATTTCCTAACATTCTTTGACTGTGACAAAAATGGAAGATCTAGCAAATATCAACTCTAACATTAGCTTGTAATGATATATAGAAGACATTTAATTCTTTAACATGTTGACCCCAGTAATAGGTGTTTGAGGGCTGAGCTAGCAATTCATTCTCAAAATGTAATTAAACACTTAAATCAATAGACACAGATAGAAATTTCCAATAGAGTTCCACATTCAATTTTTAAGTCAACAGATGCAATGTTGGCAGTAAAATGAAGAAAAAGACGGAACAAATTACCTGTCTGGAAAAGCTGCAACGTTGAATGGGCACATATGACTAACTTCTTTAAGATTTACATTGCTATAAAGCAGCTTCTTGTTACTGCTGTAAATAACAGTGGGCCTATCGGAGGCAGCAAAGACGTGTGTAGCATCTTTAGATGAGAATGTACGAAGTGTTATGGGCTGGGTTCCAAGAGACACTTTTTTCCTGTCTGTCAGCTCACCAGTACTCATGCGCAATACATAATTCAAGAGATGACCATCTCCCAAAGCACATAGTAGATAAGATATCTGAAAGAGAGAGTTTTAAACCCCCAAAAGAGGAAAGAAACAGAGGTAAGAGAACATATTGGAGGAGGGCAGCATAAAACTTTCATGGCTATTGCTTGATCCATTCAAAACCCTATTCCAGTATCAGTCAATCAAATCAGCTGGTGTATACTTTCCCTCACTCTTGCCATCCAACTACACTAGTCCACTTGATGAAAGATGAATTGTACCCAAATTTGGAAAGAAACATAATCTAGTTTAATGCTTCCCAGGATTCCTACTGTTCATTAATTACAGCAGCTTCAGGTCTTGATTTTTATTTCATTTTATTTTCTTGAATAACCATAGAACAATCATAAATGCTTCAGTGTTGATGTTTTATTTTTGGATAAAGTAATAAATTTCATTGAAAGAAGGGCAAAAAGCGCACTCATACAAGAAGTATATCAAAAAATAGAAAACCTTAAAGAAGACATGGTTTTCCACAAAAGACACCTAACCTAATCTTCTACATACTACAAGTAGGAAGTCCAAGGTGCACCCCAAAAAGAAATAAGGGAAAAGAGACTTTCTCAAATGTAATGTTTTATTTTTGGATAAAGTAATAAATTTCATTGAAAGAAGGGCAAAAAGCGCACTCATACAAGAAGTATATCAAAAAATAGAAAACCTTAAAGAAGACATGGTTTTCCACAAAAGACACCTAACCTAATCTTCTACATACTACAAGTAGGAAGTCCAAGGTGCACCCCAAAAAGAAATAAGGGAAAAGAGACTTTCTCAAATGTACAAGATCTTTCTCTACTCCATCAAATGCTCTCTCGTTCCTCTCTCCATACGCTCCACATAAGTGCTAGAGGAGCATGATTCTATAGCACAATTAACAACCATCCCAATGATAGCTCATGTTTGGCTATAAGCCTATAAAGCGTATAGACAGAGCTTTATCAAGGAAATTAAAGAACAAAAAAATCTATAACCCGAGAACAGAAGGCACCCCACTTTTAGCCCAGTTGTTTCCCTGGTTTCTGCCCAGGGAAGGCCAAGATATCAAACCCAAAACCCCTGCTTGTCATTCCCCCAAAAGAAAACGGGTCGTTGAGGCATACAAGGCGACTAAAGATAGAGGACATACCCCTTCGAAGGAACACATAAGAACAGAACGAGGAATTATCTCCCCTCCTAGCTGTTCCTTTGTAATGAGATTCAAGTCGGGAAGTGAATATATCCTGACACTTATGTCTGTCCACATTCCAACTGCTGCAATTTGACTACAGTTTGGATTCTCACCAATTGGATTTATGTCCAGGCATGAGATATCATAATCCAACTTGGCATATTTTACTTCATTCAGCACCCCATCACCAATTTCTAGGTAGACCAGATGGCCACCCCCAGTTGCCAACAGTACCTGTAAAAGAAGGAAAAAATAGCAGCACATGAGCTAATCCGCAGAAGAGTGGATTAACAAATGTTTGCAACTAACAAAGGTAAACCATGTCAAATAGGTTCACATAAATGGGGGGATAAGTTCCTTCTATGAAAAGGAAATTTTGTGAAATTTCGCTCTTTACTCCACATCTTGTCATATAGGTTCACATAAATGAAAGGGGGGGCGGGGGAGTAAGGTTCCTTCTATAGTAAGGGAAATTTTTTGAAATAAAGCTGAACAACCAGTCCCCTTTACTTGACCAAGCTCTAGATCAAAAGAGAACATGGCGAGTTTACTCATGTAATTAAACTGTTTTTTATGGAACTACATATGGATGCTTTTCTATCTTTCTTGAGATGTTACTAACTTGAATCTATTCTTTCACCTTATAATCTATTATATTGATGGAAGATGCTACCACCTTGCATTTCTAGGGCAGCTTGGAAGGACAGAAACCGATGGCTTTGAAGACCAGAACTCAACTGTTTTTTGCCAAATCGAGATGTCCACCAAGGTTAAATTTGTGTCATGGCTTTTAGAATAATAATGCTAATTCCTTTGTGGACTCAAACAGTCTCTACACTATTACAAGGAATCCGAGTCTTTATCTATACATACATATGCACTTTCCTAGTACACAATTTTATTTAGTCTTTTTTTATTGGTAAGAGAAAATCTTCTTAGTACCGTTTAATGAAAGTTTTCACGTTATTTATCAAAAAGAATCTATGAAACTGATGAATTATGTATTTAGACATTCTTTATTACTAATGTGTTAACAAAACAAATAAAGCACATTCTTTGTTACTAAAGTAAAAAAATCATATAAAGCACATTTTTCGTATACAGGTATATAATTTGTGGCATATCTGCCTAATGTTCAAAATTTCATTGTGTTGTTTCTGTGTCGGTATCCAACTCGGTGATGCTGTTATTTAGCTTGTTATTCCGTGTTTCCTGATTCCTGACAGAGATTCACTTTTAAAGGTGAAACCCATCTTTTGGTCAAACACAGCACGAATTGGAAACAAGACCTTCTAATCCATGTTTTGGTCAAACACAGAACACATTGGAAACAAGACCTTCTAGGGTAAAATCAATCACTAGATTGTAACCTAGCGATGATTTTCCGTAAGCTGATGTATAAAAATATAGCTATAGATAGGATGGTCACAAATATGAAGGAGAAATAGAGGTCAAGGAAATTGGGTTTTTTCCAAAGTCAAAAGAAGAAATCAAGTATCATAAACTTAAAAAAGACAGAATACGGCTGCTATTAACTTACGAGCTCCAGTTCAAAACAAGTTCTGCACTTTGTAAAAGTAAGTTTTATGAGCACAATAAAAATATTCAGTGTTGTAAAATAATCGAAGTATAGCTTTCCTTTTCTAAGTCAAAAGCAATGATTATTGCAACAAGAACTAATCACGAAAATTAGCAATATCTAATATACTTCATTCAGTTGGTATACAAAAAGATGTCACTGTTTAAAACAAGAACTTGGCACCAACAAAGAAACTGAGAGTAAACGTCCCAAGGAATAAGATCTTGAAGCTACATAACCTAAAAAATGCATAATTGTAAATTGGAATCTGTGCCCAATCGCCACAACCATGTAACAACCAACATCTGTCATTGCCATAGTTATTTGGTCTCTTGTTTTTTCCTGGAAGGGCAGAAAAACTGCACAACCATGATATATAAAAGCTAATGCTATTCGACATTTGTTCTAAAACTAATCATCAACAGGCTGTTGCCTGTCTCAAACTATTATGAAGTCATGGATAAATGCAAGAGGTAAACCTGAGTGGCATTAGCAGTTGCAACATTGACTGAGTAGCCGGCTGGAGCAAACCATTCGTTTTTCAGATCTCTAGAGATAGAGCTGACCAATCTAACAGAGTTAGAAGTAACCTGCATGACAATTTATGCGCAACTGTCCATGAATACAGATTGTTTAATGTATTCAGCCAGAAATATAAAAGAAGCTTTCCACAGATGGTTAATGACAACGTTATAGCCTAAAGCAATCAGTGTACGATTCGATCATTACTCATTATAGTCTACCAAATTACTGCAGAGAGAGAGGTTATGGAAGATTCTGGATTCTCAATTTCAACTCTCTCAATGAAGCCAAATAGGGACATACTAGCAGTAACAAGGCAATAGCAGTAACTGACAATCTCAAATATGACAGCGCAAAGAATAGTATTTGTTCCAACAAAGACTCTCTGTCTCCCCTCATCCAACGAGCACATAATAAAACAAGATGCATTACAACTTAAGAAGCATGTAAAAGATTTTGACAAATTTACGCACACACTGGCGATTAACCTAACAAAAAAGAGATGATACTGAAGGAAGATGCTTCTGAAATAATATTCTCATTTCTAACTTTTGTGATCTTAAGATAATATCAACCATAGTGGAAACACTTGACAAATCTTCAAGATTACTAGTTACAGTATGTGCATAACATACCAGAAAGAGTACCAACAAGAACTAGTGGAAACCATTGAAGTCTACACTCTAGAGAAGAAAAGAATTAGTTTCACAATGTAACGACTGACATTTTGTATAGCCTAGTATCTGTATGAAAGAAATCATCTTCCTGCAGATGGCTACCTACAATTTATAGATTTTATAATCTACTTCTGAGCATTTCATACTTGAAAAATCACACCAAATAACCCAAAAAGAAAGAAGTTGAACATACCAATTCCATATATAGACCCTAAAGTATAATCCCCAGACAGATCTATATTATCAAATCACAATTTTGATCTAATCATAAATGTGTCTCAATTCATTACCCAGAGGTAGATAAGTATCTTATATGTAAGATTGTTATGAAAACCATAGATACATGAAAAATGCAACCAGTGGCATGTGGAGGAGCAAATGAAGGGGTGGGAGGACTTCAATGGTCATATCTTCTTTAGGGTTGGGGATGGGAGAAGAATTAGCTTTTGGAATCACAAGTGGTGTGGGGAAGACTCCTTGAGGATTTCATTCCCTAATTTGTACAGAGTTTCGAACTACAAGGAATTGACAGTCCATTAGATTCAGGGAGCGTGACAGGAAGTACTTTGGGATATGACGTTTAGGAAATCTGCAAGACTGGGAGTTGGGAGAGTTTCAAAGGTTAGTGGAGCTACATTACAAGCAACTCAAACCTCACTTTAACAATGACTCGTGGAGATGAGCGCTAAAAAGTGATGGTTTGTTCACAGTCAAATCTCTCTACCAGAGTTTGTTGGTGAGAGGGGAGACACACTTTCAATGTTTATCGATATGGATTCCTAGGGCGCCTAGGAAGGTGTGCATTTTTGCATGGTTGGCAGCGAGAGGAACGATTCTGACAGCTGAGAATCTGAGGAAGAGAAACATTACTTATGTCAGTAGGTGCTACATGTGCAAATGTTCGGGCGAAGAAGTTGATCATCTATTAGTGCATTATAGAGTGGCATCGGGTTTGTGGAGGGTGGCGGTGGGCCTGAATTACTTTGGTGTATGGGTGATGCCAGGTAGTGTTAGAGATGTGTTGCACAGCTGGGCTGGTAGACATAGTAGAAGACGATAAAAGGCATGGAAGGTTGCTCTGTTAGCTGTTATGTGGATTGTATGGAGAGAGAAATAGGAGAGCTTTTGAGGGGATTGAAAATGATTTTGTATACTTGAGGAACAGCCTTTTGCCTTTGATTGCTTTTTGGTGCAACCTTGAAATTCCTACTTGTATAGATGATTGGGTGCCTTCCATTGAGAATCATGTTATGTTGTAGATTCTCTACTTTTTGATCCACATCCACCCAGTGGCAGAGAGTCGAGGAGATTGATAAAATAAAAAATCTAGTCCTATTTACGTCTCATATGTTTATTCTCTTACAGTAACAATGTTCAGAATGGCATACACTGAACACTTGCAAAAGCACCTGGCTGGTAGATTGATGGATAAAATCCTTCTTAGACGAAGAAATGGTCTACTCAGCACAGGGCATACCTGTACAAGCTGGTTGTATACAGCATCATGACAAAACAAAGTCTGGACTTGAGAATTGAAGCCTTCTATCTCAGTTTCTTCCAGCTCATCCTCAAGGTTCATAGCTAAAACACGTGTCTCGCTAATGAAGCTAACAACCAAGAATGTGTCATATGGATCATCAGTAGCTGATCTAAGAGACCACATTCCTTTGATCCCTTGTAGTTCCACAGACGCCTGTAAGTAGCATCGCATATCGATTAAGTTATTGTAGCAATAGGAATACACAAAAAAATTCACTCAAAAATACTTTAGATGACAAGACCTGTTCATTTATTCCAATTCCATTTCGAACAATACGAAGTGAGCCATCCTTATAGGCTCCAGAGCAAGTCACGACCTGACCTTGACCTTGCCTTTCCAGGTCAACAACACAGAAGTCCACAATTGGTCCCAAATTGACATATCTCTCTAGAACTTCCACATAAGAACCTTTGGAGTCGGGCTGGAGATTGAGCTTTACGAGCTGAACGTGAATTCAAAAATATTAGTGGAACTGCGAAAAATGCAACATGTAATGTGAAGCACCAAAGGAAATAGGCAACCGAAATTTAAAACCTCAAAGTTCCAATGAATCAAAAGCTACTATACAGAGATTTACAATAAGGGGCTGTAGAAACCAACTTACTGCACCAACATGCACTCATATAAGTAACCTGAGACTCATAACACTTCAATTAAATATTGCAATGCGAATACAGAAACAGATAAAATTCCTTTAAGTCAGATCGAGTCATGAAATCATCAACCAATATTTATTACAACTATTCTGACATCTTAGCAAAGAACCTCCTTAAACTCTATGGTGTTAATTAAACATAAAACTACATCCGGATCAAGATAAATCTATTTTGTTTAGTAAATGTAACACTACAACTTTCACATTACAATGTTAAACGGTTAATTGCGAGTAAAATGCTTCATCTGAACTCGAGCAATTTGAAACCTATGGCAAGTTAATTTTTTAATACCCTCTATCTAATGAGATGAATTTAACATTTGTATTACAGTTTAAAAGTAGATTCTATTAGTAAAATCAATAAACCAATTGCTAGTCAAGTAGGTCATAATTAACCTCAGATTAATTGTATACCGTCGTACATGCAAACTTAGCGGAAAATAAAGCATGGTGGAGGGAATATATTTCAAAAAAAATATGCAATCTTTAAAATTCATGCAGGCTTAGTGAAAGATCGAGCACAATGGAAGAAAAAAAAATGTCAACACACCCGATATCAACTAGTCAGGATTAAGACTTATTGTTGGTACAGTCGCATTTGTCCAATATTTGCTAGGATCAGTTATTATCATGTTAGGGGAGTTCTAGGCTAGTAGAAATGTAGAAAGCTTCTAGGGTCAAAAGGACCTAATTCATTTAACATTGGAACGCAAGCGTATAAATGGAGCAAATTGGACAGTGATGATTTAGGTAGCCAACTCCAACTAGTTGGGATTGAGGCTTAGTAGTTGTATAATGATACCTATCTCACTAAGCACAAATTATTATGCAATTCAGATAAAACATGCATAGCAAAAGGTACATATTCCTTTTCAATCCACAAGATGAAACAAGCAATGGCACGTAGGTATAAAATTTCACATTAGTTTAAACTTTAATTCAACAGTTTAAAGTACCTGTGAATCTCCATAGCTTGACCCAATGAAGACAAAAGCATTGTCTAGGTATGATATGGTTGATGCAATAGAAGTTTCTCCCAGTAGCTCAATTTTGAGTCCGGTAACTCTGGGAAGTAAGATTAAATCTGTGTTAAAAAATTTATTTCCAGCAACTAGGCAAAGGTACAAGACAGCATTTTGGTCCCAGCAATTCAGCAAAAGAATAAAAGACAGTCCAAAAAATGCTGACTCACTTTTCCTTTTCATGAGTGATTACAAGTAGGTGAAGAAGCCCATTATGATCCCCAAGCAAATATCGAGAACCATCAGCATCAACCCGCCCATATGCTCTTGTGATAGACTTGAAAGGATAAATAAAGCATTGGTGAGACAATATCTCGTTCATATATTTAATTAACAGCTTCTGTGATAACGATTAGGTAAAACCTTTTAAAGGGCTTATTCGGTCCAAAAGGCTGGGGGTGGTTTGTACACAAAACAAAGAAAATTAGTAAGTTATGCATATGCTTACAGGTCTAATTGGGATAGCCTTAAAAGCTGAAGCGCTACAGTAAACTATGGTTTCTTCTCCAATAATCAGTACACCACACAGTGGCGGAGGTACTGGTATTAGCAAAGAAGCTCCATTATCAAGATTATTCTGAGCCCACGGCCCTTCAATAAAATCTTTATCCTTCAACGACACCTCATATGTTTTGACATGTCGGGCGTCCTTGTTATCCTGCCAATCAAACGTAAAGGTCCAGGACAAGCATCAGAATGAAGTAATTTAAACACAGAAAGAAGACACCACCATGGCAGTTGTGCAAATTTGGTGGTTCAAACTCCCTCCCCCTCCATATCTTGGTTTTTAAAAAAGAAAGTGTACGACGTCATTCTAAAACCAAGTGCTAACAACAAATCAAAGACTTAAGGGGCCAATCAAATTCCCATGATGAAATGAACAAAAGTTTTTACCATAATTACAAAATGAAAATGGTAAATTGGCATAATGGCTCTACATCATTTTTAAAATCACAGACCTGATATAGAACAACAATTGTAGGCTTTGGGCAACCATACAAGAATTTAATGTCCAAAACTTGAAGCTCCTCAAGCCTGGAAAAACCACAAAATAATGAACTATCAGTCAAAGAAGAATAGTTCCCATGAGTAACAACTTGAGATCCCTGGTGAAACGGTCAGACCTACTATTCAGCAATCCTCCTACATAAAGTGTATGATACAATTCCTAGGAGCATAATTCAGATAAATGATCACTACCAAAAGACATGTTGGTAGGTTGATACACTAAATGAGGTCACGCCAGGTGTATTTACAGCTTTGCCAAGACCAACCACAGGCAATGATACAATAGAGAAAGAACTTCAGTTTCTTAGTTAGGAAAATTTAAAGAAAGAGAACTCAAAGTGCAGCAATAAATATTCAAAAATGAAAGCAGCAGTCCAGAAATCCTTGAAACTTTACATCTACAGCTTCAATTTAATAAGATTACAGGAAACAAACAAAAAAAGGTGAAACAAATGAATGTTGGAATGCCATCACATACAGGAAGGAAGATTGCTATGAATTGATCAGCTAAAGGACAACAGACAATTTCCATTTCCCTTTCCCTTCCCCTCCCAATATATATTAAAAAGAATTTAACAAAAAGGATAACAAGCAATTGGTTTCTACAAGTTCACTTCCTGAAGTCATGACCTGGATATTTTTTATAACTAAGGTACTTGCTAGCTCCCACCAGCGCAAGTACTAGGCTACGACACGATAACCCTGCCGAACAAGGCTAAGGCAGATAGGAAGACATCACCTATTTTTTGTCTCTTCTAGAATTTGAATCCTCGTCTCCTATGGCTCACCACTCATTGACCGCTTGGCCACACCCTAGAGTGTGGTCCTTACTTGGATTGTTGATTTTAAGAATGATGTCACTATTCTTCTTTTTCTTTGTTTGTTCCTACAGATACAGCATCCATGCACCTTCATATCAATCCCACAGGCCTCATCCATTACAATTTAATGACAGAAAGGAGCATTTAGCAATTAGGCAGGTGGATATGAGTAGGTAAAATGGTCCGGCTCAAAAAAAGTAAACTGCCTCAAGGGCTAGAGAATATTTAGCAAAAGTAGAGGACATTACTTAATTTAAAGAGAAATTGTAGATAAGTTAGCTTCACAATCTTGTATACCTGATGTTAAAGGCTTCCTTCAGTTGGCCTTTGTTATCAAATGGAATAACCTGTTGACAGTGAAGTCCAAGTGAATCTTTTGCAAACATAAAGATACCACCAGAGAAGCTAATCCAGCAAACATTACACGTCTTGTAATGACAATACCTTAAATAGTCCATCATAAAGATGCAACCCGATCAATCTGCAGTCTGGGTCGATTATACCAATCTAAAAAAAGAAAGAAATAGGGTAAACGCAAATATAAAATAGGGTATTGACTCACTGACCAAATGAGAAATCAAAAGATATATAATGCCAGTTTGCTCCTCTAACTTATAATAATATTTAAGGGCATTTCAAAATATAATACCTGACCGTTATCTGTGGGACGGCCTATTCGATCCGAGACATCTCCCATTGCTCTACAAAAAGAACACCAAAAGAGGGAAGTCTTTGAATTTGAGAAACAAAATATATCCACTCGCTAGAAAAGATATGGAGCGCACCGCTATGAGTACAACAACAACAACACACCCAGTGTGTTCTCATAGCTGGGGTTTGGGAAGGGTAGTGTGTACGCAGACCTTACCCCTACCTTGTGAAGGTAGAGACATATTCTTTGAAATAAAAATTAGATAAACATACTGCTGCGAGTAATGAAATAAAAATTAAATAAAAGAAAACCTTCAGCAACAAGGAAAACCATAAGGCATATAAAAGCTAGACCAACTCCTGGTATTAAGTAGCAAGAATGTTTTGCGAATAAACAATGACATTTTCTTGGCCAAATTTTGAAGGAGTTTCCACAGAGACCAAACAAACTGTCAAGGCTTCTATAAAATGGTCATAAAGATGAAGTACACTGCACCATGATTCATGTATGTCAAGAGGACATATTCTTTTTCTTTTCTTTTGATAAGTAGGAGGATATAGTTCTATATACACATGCTTTCAATGGGGAGTTGGAAATCTAACTGCAATGGATTGTCAGATTTTATTTTTATGAAAAAACTTTTATATATTTAAATTAGGCATTTTAACCCACCAGGAAGAAACCCAGTTTTGCAGACTAACCTTGTGATAACTTCAGATGCCTCAGCATCCCATTGAAGGACACAGAATTTATATCGCTCTGTCGCAATGAAGAGAAGATCTTGTGTCTCACCCTGCCAGGATACCCAGGGAACACAGAAAACTGACATATAGCTAAAAGAAACTTTTTCCTTGTGTCCAATATATTTTGAAGGATAAAAATGAGCTACACAATAAAAAGATGTCAACTCACGTGGGGACGGAAAAGCTCGAGTGTCGCGATTCTCCCATATATCGGCACATCTAACATAGGCTGCAGACAAATACACTAAACTGAACTCATATTTTGCTATATTCTAGAACCAAAGACACATCACGTTTATAGACAAAGAATATGATCTAATCAAAGCTTGGGACAGAAACAAGAGTCACTAATTCTTACATTTACCATAAAAAAGAAAAGAAATATAAAACGGTCAGCAAAAATACAGGTGAACTAAAGAGTTCGAAAAGAGAAAAGGAGACAAAAAAAATCTTATGATACAAAAGGCTCTTTACATCGGACTTTAGGCTACTAGAAATAAGGATTAAATAAATAGATTATCTAAATATCAAGTTTCCTAGTATCAACAACAACAACTACCCAGTACCAAGTTTCCTAGTGTGACACAATAAAAACTAATATAAACTCCAGAACATGGTACCATAGTTGCATTAATCGATGTGATTCTTTGAGTTAACAAAGAATCAACTGACCAACATCAAGGCATGAACATATCTGGAGTTGTAGAACTCAATAATCAAGTGATTCAATAACAAGGTGAAAAATGAGATTCTGCATAACCAAATTTACTTAATCAGAACAAGAACCAACTTCAAAACGACTTAATGTGATCCGGTTCTGGATGTTAAAATGGGCAAATTTACAAATGGGATGGGTATTATTTGAAGAATCTTAAAATAGAAGTTCCAAATGTCACCACTTATAATCAATTAACATGATAAAGAGGCACCACATGCAATTGAGAATAAAGATAAAAACTATCACCACCTTACCAGGAACAAAGGCGAAGATAAAGAATAAGTAGAAGAAATAAAGTAAATTGCAAATGGTTGTTGCAGCAAAATATATGAACTATGAATATACCTGGCATGAGAACCTTTTTTTTTTTTTTTGATAAGGTAATTGTATTAATCACAAGGGAGAGAATTCCCGTATACAGGAAGTATACCAAAAAGTAGAGAATTTACATCAGAACATGATTCTCTACAAAAGACACTCAATCTTCTATACAAGTAGGGCTATATGAGTGCACCAAAAAGTGATCATAGATAAAAGACTATTCTTAAGATGTGAAAAAGGACACTCAATCCCCTCAAAAGCTCTCCTATTTCTCTCCCCCCAAACTATCCACATGAGAGCTAACGGAGCGAACTTCCACGCCTTTTGCTTTCTTCTTCTACGGAAACCGGCCCAAGAGAACCATTTATATAGGTCTAAGTTCTCTTGTTTGACGATCACAATTCATGTTCTAAAATGAAAGTAAAATATTTGTTCTACGGGAAAATATAATTAAAGTAAACACCTACCAAGAAAAGAAAACAAGAAATCCCTTCCAGGAAAACAACAGACCAACTTATTAAGGAAACAAGAAACTAGAAGTTCTATTTTTTGGAAAGAAGCGAGATGTTATATTCACAGAAGGAAAATACAAACTTGAACTTCTTGGGCCTCGTGGGCTCCTTGAAAGCAAGTCCACATGTTTGAACTTGGGTTATAAACTTGACCTAGACCAAAATTCATTAAACTCATCCTCGAGTATATAAGCTCCACAAACGGCACAAGATTAGCGACACTCATGATTGAAGACACCCAATTCACCGGGCTCAAAGTTGCATTTCTCTAACTTCTTATAGAGCTTCTTGAAAGTAATTTTAGCATGTGGCCCAACTACAACTCACTTTTATAGTTGTAACTAAGGAATCCTCGTAAAGTGACTATCAAACTGCAAGCCAATCTAAAGTTATCTCTATTGGAACTTTATGAAGCTTAACCATCTCCATGTCAATTGTAACCCGAGGAGCATACATGAAAAACCTTTAAATTAAGCATGGATCAAGGAATATCTTCTTGAGAATAGATCAACAACAATATTTGGAGTCACATATTTAAAACATATTGTAGCCACTGATTGTAATATTGTAGAGAGTTCTCTTGTCTACACATTTCTTGCCCAGATCCATCCTTTTAAGGCACTAAATAGTTTGAAACTAAATAGAGACTCAAACTCTCCCGTGTTGGCTCCTCTTGGGGAAACTCTACTTCTTGTCCTTGCAACTCTTCATTGACATTCGGAATTACGTAGCTTGCTACCTTGCAAAAATGCAGTCGAGAATCAATCAATATTATGTAGAATCTCATGCATGGGTGGATGCTCCTGTGCACCCACTTAGAAAATCACAACATCAAACCTTAGGTAACTTCTCAACTTGTGGATTTACCTTCTCAAAAAAAAACTTGTGGATTTAACACATGCTCCTTTTTTCCATAGCCACGTCAATGTTCCAAGGTTTTTTGTTGATAGGACCAATTATTTGCGATTTGGTCATTAAGAAATCATCCGTAAATTGGCTCAAAATTAGTAAGTTCTTCTGCATGCAATGACGTCAAAACTAATATTTTCTGTAAACAAATACTCACTCCATTCTAATTTATATGATACACTTTCTTTATTAGTATGTTCCAAAAGAACAATACATTTCTACAATTGAAATCAATTTAACTTTAAATTTTTTTATTTTACCCACTTTACCCTTAAGGAGAAACTTCTACAACAATACAAATGTTTAGGGCACCACAAAGCTTTTACCCCTAAGCTTCTTTAAGGACCACAAGTTTTAAAAGTTTTTTCCCTCTTAAACTTCGTGATGAACCAAATTACCTCATATAAATTGAAACAGAGGGAGAAAGTGTTAAGGTACCCACCATGATGAGCACACATGTCATACTGCTGCAGTTTGGCAACAATAGATGACAAACATCCATATGCATAACATCACACCAAATAGAGTTCTTATATATTCATTTTTCTAGAAATGCTGCCATGTGACCAGGAGGTCACGCGTTCGAGCCGGGGAAATAGCATCTTGCAGAAATGCAGGGTAAGACTGCATACAATAGACCCTTGTGGTCTAGCCCTTCCCGGGACCCCACTCAAAGCGGGAGCTTAGTGCACTGGGCAGAGTTCTTGTATAGTCTTCCAACAACAAAAGGAACTAGGTATCGATGATCTACAAACATCAACATTCTGAAGCAATTATCTTGTAAAGGTGTTTTTGAGGTTCGGTTGGCAAACTAAGTTTAGTAACCGTCTAAACAACATATATGCAACTTCCACCATCGATGATCGCCGAACAATCCTTTCTTTACAAGTATAGGGTGTGAAATAATCTCTTGTAAATCAGATGATCTTACCTTCTTGTTCGATCACAAATTATTATCTTAGCCTCCTTGAGATGTCTCTAGCAGTCACATAAAAGGAACTAACTTCTTAACCCTTCTCATCATTCTTAAGTATTCTTCAATCTTTGTGCCTCCCGCAACATTAGAGGTTCCACCGTAGTTCACTTAGGCTCTTTTAATATCTTTCATCTTTCGAATCCAGCATCCTTTTTTTCATTCCATGAGTAGATTATCAAGTATGCTCTAATACCAAATTTATGTGATTCTTTCGGCTAAACAAAATCAACCATGATCAAGATCTTGAATTGGAAACAAAGGTTGGGACACAATGATGAAACAAGCGTATCTCAAGCTGAAAGACTCGAAATCATTCAAAACAAAGTAAGATGAGATTATAAACTATCAGATTAACTAATTACTCGTCGGAAACAAGCAAAAACTTGAGAACAGCTTAAAACATGAGACGGTTTTGCATGGTCAAATAGACAAACTTGCAAATGTGATGGGTGTTTATCTAACAGGTCACCATTCGAAATCAGTTAACGTGGTAAAATAACACCACATGGAACACAATTGAGAATTGAAACCTCATAAGTGCACAAAAAACTAATAACTATAAGGCGAAAAAAATTATACAAATCATTTACTGCATCTTGAAAAGCTCTCACGTAGATTTCCTTTCTCTCAAGTATTCACTGATAAAAGGATGAGCTGCATTCATCCTCTAATCATCTTTTTTTTCTTCTAAAGCCTAGTTGAACATCATATCCTTGCATGTAGCTAGCATTACTCACTTAATCCAAACTGATCCAATATTTTCTATCGTAATTGAGTAGCCGAAGTAGTCAACATTTTCTTCCAGCAATTCTACATGTTAAACCAAATTTTAACCTTAAGAATGGGTCCCTTTGATGCTAGCCAAGTGGGGAAAAAAACATACCTTTTTGAAGGCTCTAACGTGTCTATGTTCTTGGTAGTCTATGGTGGAAAGACTACGTCTAGAAATTCAACTTTCTTTCGTTCCAATTCTAAGCAGCTTGGTTTGACGATACAATGTTTTGCTTGTAGAGTAATTTCATGAGGTACTGAATCTAGTTTTTTCGAAATCTCAAACTCAAACAATTTCACGGTCTTGTAGCTTGAGTACTTGAGCAATTGTCATAGCTTCTTGGCTTCATATGCTAACGACCACGAGAAGGCGTTGATGAGGGTATTTTCTCCACAATACCTACACTTCCATATACAGATCATGTTTTCATCTCACTTTAAACATGATTTTGCACAAAATTCTTCCAACCCTCCATAGTATTTCTCCATGGCACCAACAAGGTAACGAGATGGTTCACTCTTCCAACCCCCTCAAGCCAATCCTCTTGGAAACCTTATTATTCAATTACTACTCTCCAAAAACTCTACACCTCATTGTCAAATCCACTTAGCCATTTTAATAAGTGTGCTTTGCTAAAGACTCTAAAATCCTTCACATTGAGACCTTCATATTGTATTGCAAATATGACCACTTTCCAATTCGCCAAGTGAAACTATTTTGTCTCATCCTTATTATCGCACAAAAGTTTCCTCTCAAAATCGAGTTCCGGAAACACTAACAAACGCATTCATTGACATGCAAGATGTCAAAATACTAAACATGCTCTTGATTAATACCTCATTGCTTCCTTTAAACAAATATTTCTATTGTCATCACAACTTTTTCTACACATTTTCAATCATGGATTTCATAGTGAGCAATCTTTTACATGACACTCTTAGTGGTAAGTCATAAGAAATGTCCACCTAGTAGTTGACCACTAGTGCTAGAAACCCATGCCAAATATATAATTTTCATAGAGGATATTTACGAAGGAGTCTCAATGTGATAACCACAAAAGAGATACACAATTTCCTATGACTGCGAGTTTACACCAAAAGTCTGGAACATGTACATGATTACCCTAAGAAGTGAAAACACTAGCGAGATCATTATCGATCAAAACTTGGAACTATGGAGAGGCACCGAAAACAGTAAGCAGTACAATATACACACACACACTCTACACACACACACTGAAAGTTTAGCCTCAATAAGACGAATGGTTGTGTGATGATGCTGGACATTGTGGCACCGAAATGCAAATATTTAAGATATTTAAGCTCAATCTTTCAACAGAATTGTATGATAGATTATGATGTAACATTATAGATTAAATACTATCAACTTGAAGGCATATACTCTTCTGGGTTTAACCATTAAATTAGGCTAATCGCAATTCACCTTTTCCTAAATTTAAATGACCCAATGTTCACTTATTTCCTGATTAAAACAAGGGATATTACACTGAGGATACTGCAAGTGTTCAAGTCATCCAATGTACCAACTGATTTTCTTTTCAACTGTTCTGTAGAACGACTATTTATATCATTATTCTGAAAACGAACTGCTGATGTCATTCTTTCTTCTCTCTTTTCCCAAATAAAAAGTGTACACTAGAATTAACCTTCCATTACTAACTTGCTAGGCTCCAATTTAAAACAGACGTCAGAATTGGATAAATTATACCAGAAATATGAGTAATTGCTTCAAAAACATAGAGACGTGATAGCCAAAACAAGAAGGAAAACTTGTTCACCTGTAAACCTTGGGGAGTGAGTAAATGAATCTCGATTCGAGTACATTTCCTAATAAGAACCAAAATTGAGAAAAAGAATTAACAAATTAGTAACCAATCTTCACACAAAAAAAAATGAATAAACAAAGAAAAGAATACAAAAAAGAAAACACTATGTATGTAATTATCAAAGCCGACTAACTACGGATTGTAAAACCCAAAAATAGTGAACTCAGAAATGCAAATTAACAATGGGCCGACCCACCAGGAAAACCCCAATAGTTGAGCACAGTAGTAGGTATAATTCACTAGAAAAAAAGTACTCTACAAATAAAACAAGTCAAAATCTATAGCAAATAGGCAAAAAAAGGAAAATAGGAAAGCTAGGGCATACGTACGCAATGATAAGGTTTAGCTCGTGAGGAGCGGTGAAATTGCCGACACAGGAATGTGTAGAGTTCGTTGGCTTGTGAGCCGTAACCACATAGTTCCATATACTCATCTTGTTAACTTCTTCTCCTCCGGATATCGAAATCCCGCGCTACGGGTACGAACCCTAAGACCCTTTTTGTCTCTCTCTCTATATATGTGTGTATAGAACAGTCGTGAGTTCAATCAGTTGAAAATAGTGAGTTTTGAAAGGGGGGAAACCAGACACTGCATTTATATATCGACGGGGAACTTAGTGAAGAGAAAAATCTAGCTTCTGGACTGATTGTACACCGAAGACCAATACGATGTCGTTATTAGTTAAAATAGGGCACACAGGGAACATAAAAGGAACACTTTGGGCTTTTTAGGGCTCCCGCCACAAAAATGGCTTGGTCTTTGGTGGAGAAACTTGCTACAGTATCCTTGAGGGCAAGTACATAGATAGCCCCTTTAGAGGATTTCTAATTATAGTTTGTCCAACGGACGGGATTAAATGATTTTATCGGGACCGTATAAACGCAGAAAATCTTAACGGGATAAAAGGGACTTGATCTTATTCGGGCTGGGATAAACGGGATGATCCGTTAGGCCCGTCCCGTCTTACTAACTAATGGTACTGAATGAGACGTGGGCCCTAAGTAACCTTTTTTTTAAATTGCTAATTTGAATATTTAAATACTAAAGTTGGTAATGGCTTTTTTTTAAGTTAGCAACAGTTATTTTTTTAAAGTTTGCAACGGCTAATTCATTAAAGTTGACAACGATTAGTTTTTTAGCAAACTTAAACTTAATAAATTATAAAGAAGCTAAGTAAGAAAATATAAAATATTAAAACAAAAGACTTGTAATGAAATATTTTAGTAAATATAATAGACCTCTAATTTATTTAATATAATCTCTTTCAGACTCTGTTTGTAGAAAATCGTAGAAGCTCGTGAGTTGTGACTCCAGATCCACATTGTAGTAAATATTATGGACATTTATATTATTCCGCACTCGGTTTTATTTCATTTTGGCTTAATTGACATTATTTTGTTGAAATTAAATAATAATTGGCTTAACGGTTCTCTAACGTTGGCTTGCCTAGCAAGTGAAATGTTAGGCACCATCACGGTCCAGAAGGTGAGAATTCCGGGTCGTGACAAGTTGGTATCAGAGCACTAGGTTGCCTAGGTCTCACGATTCACGAGCAGGCTTAGTAGAGTCTGGAGGATCGATACGGAGACGTCTGTGCTTATCTTCCAGAGGTTACGATGTTTAAGAACAATTTCGTTTCTATTCTTCTCTGTCGTGAAATTTTATTCCATCATTGTTGATTGAACTCTTCTATTCTTAACCTTCTGCAGATGACGAGAACACATGCTACGTCTTCAGTTGGACAGCAGCCAGAGCCCCCAGTGGCAGCTCCTACAAGTGGCAGAGGTCGAGGCCGAGGCATGGGTAGAGCTCAGCCTAGAGCTCGAGCAGCAGCACCAGCAGTGGAGCCTCAAGTGGAGTTTGAGGAGGAGGTTCCAGCCCAGACTATGCTTGTTAGACCAGCTCAGATCCCAGAGGGGTTTATCGCCACCCTAGTGCTTCAGGACGCTCTAGTCTGTTTGGTGGGCCTTATGGAGAGTGCGGCCCAGGCCTATACATTCCCTATGGCACCAGCCGTCTCTCAGGCTGGAGAGGACCACAGACTCCCGCTGCTCACACTCCGAGCAGATGGCTCCCCTGTATCAAACTCAGTAGCCCCGGCAGTTGGGGTAGTTCAGCCAGTTGTTACGACACAGGTCGATGATAGACTCGCCATGTCTTCTAAGGATTTATGGATATTGGACAAGTTTACTAAGCTCTTTCCAGTTCACTTCAGTGGTGCACCTTCAGAGGACCCACAAGATTATATTGACAGTTGTCGTGAGGTGATGCGGAACATGGGTATAATAGAGACCAATCGGGTCGATTTTGTTGTATTTCAGATGACGGGTTATGCCCAGAAATGGTGGAGGGATTATGTTTTGACCAGACCAGCTGGGTCGCCTGCTCTTACTTGGGACCAATTCTCTCAACTCTTCCTAAAGAAGTTCCTCCCTATCACACTAAGAGAGGATTATCGTAGCCAGTTTGAGCGTCTCTAGCAGGTTAGTATGCATGTCACTTAGTATGAGACCCATTTTATGGATCTGGCCCATCATGTTATATTTCTGCTTCCTACAGAGAGAGAGAGAGAGAGAGAGAGAGAGAGAGAGAGAGAGAGAGAGAGAGAGAGAGAGAGAGGGGAGGTTTATTGAGGGACTTGCTCAGCCTATCAAGTTGCGGATGGCCAAGGAAACCGGGAGTGAGATTTCTTTTCAGACGACTGCCAATGTCGCCAAGCGAGTCGAGATGGTTCTTGCACATGGGGGAGGTCAGGGGTCTAACAAGAGACCTCGTCATTCCGGTGGGTTCATTGGTGCCTCATCTGGAGGTAGGGGTACTTTTGGTAGAGGCCATCCTTCCAAGCCGTTTCATTCAGCACTCCAGGCATCCCATAGTGCTTCAGGGAGTCGTGGTTCTTATGTGCCTCATTTTGGGCAGCTAGCCTACAGTGCACTGTCAGCTCCTATCAATGCACCTCATATTCAAAGTTATTACCGTGGTTATCTGGCCCGTTCGGATCAGTCTCAGTTTCCCCAGCCACAAAACTAGGATAGATGTTTTTAGTGTGGTGGTTTTGGGCATATCAGGAGGACCTGTCCGAGATTATTGGGCGGCACGCCACAGCATCAGGGTTCTCGTGCCATGGTCCTAGCACCAGTTGCTACACCGCATGCTCAGCCAGCCAGAGGCAGGGGTTAGACAGCCAAAGGCATGGGTTAAACTGTTAAAGGTGGAGGTCAGGTCGTTAGAGGTGGAGGCCAGCTAGTTAAAGGTCGTCCCAGGGGCGTGGTTCAGAGTGGTAGGGCCTAGTCCTGATATTATGCCTTCCCAGTCAGGCTTGAGGCTGAGTCATCTGACGCTGTTATCACAAGTACTATTTCAGTTTTGCAGTAGAGATGCTTCAGTTCTATTTGATCCGGGTTCTACTTATACCTATGTATCATCCTATTTTTCTTCATATTTGGTTGTTCCTAGTGATTCTTTGAGTGCTCATGTGTATGTGTTTACATTCGTGGGAGATGCTATTGTTGTAGATCGTGTGTATTGTTCATGTATGGTTACTATTGGGACTGTTGAGACTAGCGTAGATCTTCTACTTCTCGATATGGTTGATTTTGATGTCATTTTGGGTATGGATTGGTTGTCACCTTACAACGCTATATTGGATTGCCACGCCAAGACGGTGACCTTAGCCTTGCCAAGTTTTCCTCGATTAGAGCGGATAGGGACTTCTGGCCATTCTACCAACATGGTTATCTCTTATATGAAGGCTTGGCATAAGTTCATATCAACCAACAACTATGTGAAATCAAGGCACAATGATCATTACCAATCAGTAATTCATATATGGTGTTGCCACAATCATTTAACTCAATAAAATCAGTCCATATTTACATTCATCATTCGCTACACAGCCTTTAGCCCTTTGGTACGTTCAACAATGCATTTAATAGCAACATCAACTAACAATTCAATCACAAAGATTCTCATCATCAAGGATATTCATTCGTAACAACCAAATAACCATATGAAATCACGGCCACAGAAATCTTTATCCAACAGTGAATCATATACAGTATGCCATCAACATAAAGCTTAATTAGTTATCCACATTTCCTTTCCATTATTTACTACACAACATTTAATACTTAGATACATTCAACAATTAGATTCATTATCATTTCTTTCGTTTGGTAGTACATCCTTTCATACCGAGGTATTCAACAGTTAACGAGCTTTGCACGTGATAGAGTAAGCACAAGGAATCACCATTTTTACAACCTCACATAGCACGGTGGTATGGCAATCAACTAGGACAATTAGAGAATAGAATCTTACGTCTCAACACATTAGAACAATCAATTCACATAATCTCAAACAAAGTACACTTACCATATGCTCGAACACCAACAAAGAGATTCTACAAAGTTTAAAATTAGCCATACATACCTTGTGTCGAATTTTCCCTTTTTAATTTCTATCACAAATCACCGGGCCGTCAAGCAACGTCAATCTTATTCATAATGCAACACATTCATCTTAGAATTGGGAATCATGAACACAATTCGAACTCGCTTAGGCATTTTATCGAATGTTATATGACCCCTTAGATTTCTAACCCCTTATTTGTGAATATTAACCCTAACCCACTTCCTTTTACTAGATTGCGACAATTAATGGACATGCATACAAGGTTCTTCTCTTTTATCTTCAAGAACTCCTTTAGGGGAGTTCTACTAATTGACCAAAGTCTGGAAATTTAAGGAAAATGGGGCGGGGACTTACCTCTTTAAGTGAAGAAGACAATAACTCGATAATTCCCAGGCTTGAGTGACTGTGGAAAACCAAATGGATGATGTTGAAACCCTTTCTCTTAAGAACTCTCTTTTTCTCTCTCTATTCTTAGTCATAAAATGGTTAAAAATGAAGGGGAGGGGTGTTTTATTGAACAGGGGGGTCGAGTTTTAAAATTAGAAATTAGGAGCCCCGACACGGAATGCGGTCAGGAATGCGATCGCATTCCTGACATGCGGTCTGCAGACCGGTCGCAGAATGGCCCTCAAGATGGGCCAAAACTAAAAACACACTGTGCAGGTATGCGACCACTATGCAGTCCGCATACACGTTATGCGATCGCGTAGTGCCGTCGCACAACCTCCCTCACCAAAAACCAATGGGCAAGAATGCGACAACTATGCGGTCCGCATATCCAGAATGCGATTGTATTCTGGACCGCATAGTTGTCCTTAATTTGGGATGAAGTCTGTCCAGGTATGCGACCATTATGCGGTCCGCATACACGTTATGCGATCTCATAGTGCGTCGCATAACAACACAATTTCTGGAAAATTTTATCTTACAAATCCCGGGGTACTTTTAACTCAAAATAAGTCCATGTTAAGAATTTCCACAATTATACAACACGAGGACCTATTTGGGCATTATTTTAGACATGAAATTTCACGGGTCTTTACAGCCACTCGACATGGATATTGACTTCTGTATTTATTTGGCTCCGGGCACTCAGCCCATTTAATTGAAGGAGCAGCAACAAAATTTGTTTGATAAGGGCTTCATTAGACCTAGTGACTCTCCCTGGGGTGCACTTGTGTTGTTCGTGAAGAAGAAGGATGGATCGACGAGGATGTGCATAGATTATCAGCAGATAAACAAAGTCACCATCAAGAACAAGTATCCATTATGAGATTGATGACTTATTTGATCAGCTTCGGGGTGCCAAGGTGTTTTCAAAGATTGATTTGAGGTCAATCTACCATCAGTTGAGAATTAGGGCATCTGATGTCCCTAATATAACTTTTCGGACTCGGTACAAGCATTATGAATTTCTAGTGATGTCCTTTGGGTTGATAAATGCCCCAGCAACATTTATGGATTTGATGAACCGAGTGTTCAAGCCCTATTTGGACTCCTTTGTGATTGTGTTTATTGATGATATCTTGATCTACTCTCACAGTCGAGATGAGCATGAGCAGCATCTTCGTATCGTACTTTAGACTCTGAGAGACAGCCAGTTATATGCCAAGTTTTCAAAGTACGAGTCTTGGTTGGATTCAGTCACTTTCTTGGGGCACGTTGTATCAACAATGGGCATTCAGGTGGATCCTAAGAAGATTTAGGCAGTTCAGAACTGGCCTAGACCTACTCCAGCCACGTAGATCCGGAGTTTCTTGGGTTTGGCGGGTTATTACCATCGGTTTGTGGAGGGGTTCTCATCTATAGCAACCTCATTGACCAAGTTGACCTAGAAGGGTGCCCCGTTCAGATAGTCAGATGAGTGTGAGGTGAGCTTTCAGAAGCTCAAGGCTGCTTTGACTACATCGCTAGTGTTGGGCTCGGTGCAGTATTGATGCAGGATGGCAGGGTGATTGCATATGCGTCGCGACAGTTGAAGATTCATGAGAAGAATTACCAGTCCATGAGTTAGAGTTGATCATCGTTGCTTATGCACTGAAGAGTTGGAGACACCATCTTTATGGCGTGTTGTGTGAGGTTTTCACGGATCATCGGAACCTTCAGTATTTTTTCAACCAAAAGGATCTCAATTTGATCCAGAGGAGGTGGTTGGAGCTATTGAAAGATTATGATATCACCGTTTTGTATCATCTCGGGAAGTCCAATGTGGCTGACGCCTTGAGTAGAAAGGCAGTGAGTATGGGCAGCCTTGCATACATTCTAGTTGGTGAGAGACTGCTTGCATCAGATGTTCAGACTTTGGCCACTCCGTATGTGAGGTTGGATATTTCAGAGCCTAGTCATGTCCTAGCTTGTACAGTCGTTCGACCTTCCTTGTTTGAGCGCATCAGGGAGCGGCAATATGACGACCCTCATTTGCTTATCCTTAGAGACACAATGTGGCACGGTGGTGCCAAGCAGATTACTGTTAGAGATGATGGAGTTTTGAGGATGCATGGTCGTGTTTGTGTGCCCAATGTAGATGGACTTCGTGAGTTGATTCTTGAGGAGGCCCACAGTTCCCGGTATTATATTCATGGGGGTGCCGCCAAGATGTATCACGACTTACGGAAACATTATTAGGGAGGAGGATGAATAAGGAAATAGTTGCTTATGTAGCTCGGTGTCTAAATTGTCAGCAAGTAAAGTATGAGCATCAGAGACCTGGTGGTTTGCTTCAGAAGTTAGAGATTCCTGAGTGGAAGTGGGAGCGTAACACTATGGATTTCATTGTTGGACTCCTACATACTTAGAGGAAGTTTGACGTGGTAGGGGTTATTGTAGACAGGCTGACCATGTCAGCTCATTTCATTCCTATGGCAGTTACCTATTCTTCAAAGCGGTTAGCTGGGATCTACATTTGTGAGATCGTCCGTCTTCACGGTGTGCCCGTGTCTATCATTTCTGATCGAGGTACGCAATTTCACCTTGCACTTTTGGAGAGCAATGCAGCGTGAGTTGGCACACAGGTTGAGTTGAGCATCGCGTTTCATCCTCAAACGGACGGACAATCCGAGCGCACTATTCAAGTATTGGAGGATATGCTCCGCGCATGTGTTATAGACTTCGAAGGCTCGTGGGATCAGTTCTTCCCACTTGCGGAGTTTGCCTGCAACAACAACTACCAGACGAGCATTTAGATGGCTCCCTATGAGGCATTATACAGGAGGCGGTGTCGATAGCTAGTTGGATGGTTTGAGCCGAGAGAGGCTCAGCTGCTAGGTACATATTTGGTACAAGGTGCCTTGGATAAGGTTAAGATTATTCAGGATTGACTTCGCATAACTCAATCCAGTCAGAAGAGTTATGTTGACCGTAGAGTTCGTGATGTTGCACTCATGGTCGGAGAGAGAGTATCGCTTCGAGTTTCACCCATGAAGGGTATGATGAGGTTAAGAAAGAAGGGCAAGTTGAGCCCTAGGTACATCGAACCCTTTGAGATTCTGGAGAGAGTAGTTGAGGTGACTTACAAGCTTGCATTGCCACCTAGCTTATCAGTTGTTCATCTGGTGTTCCATGTATCCATGCTACGGAAGTATCACGGTGATCTGTCCCTTGTGTTAGATTTCAGCTCTGTCCAGTTGGACAAGGATTTGACTTATGAGGAGGAGTTGCTGGCTATTCTAGTCCGGCAGGTTCGTCAGTTGAGGTCGAAGAGTTATCATTCTGTTTGAGTGCAATGGAGAGGTCAACCCGTCGAGGCAGCTACTTGGGAGTCTGAGTCGGACATGCAGAATATATATCCACACCTTTTCACTAGCTCGGGTACTTTTCTATGTCTGTTCGAGGACGAACGATTGTTTTAGAGGTGGAGAATGTGATGACCCGATAGGTCATCTTAGGTTTAGGACTTACTTCTACGCTTTGAAGCCTTAAATACCTCATATTAAGCCTCCTCAATTTGCGTGCGCAGTCCGAAATTTTTTTTCGAAAGACTTTTATGTTAAAACTTGTAAAAATATGAAAAATTTGTCTTAAAATCCATTTGAGTTGACTTTGATCAATGTTTTGGGCAAACTGATCCGGCTTCGTGTTTTGACGGTCCCGGTGGGTCCGTATCGTTATTTGGGACTTGGGCGTATGCTCGAAATCGAATTCGGAAGTCCCTAACCCGAGTTATTACACTTTGTTGAAATTTGAAAGTTTAAAAGCTTAATGACTTTGATAGTTTGACCAAAGTTTGACTTTATTGATATCGGGTTCGTATTGTGGTTTCAGAACCCGGTATAGGTCCAATAATATATTTATGACTTGTTTGTCAAATTTGGTGCGAAATAGAGTTGGTTTGACGTGATTCGGATATCCGGTTGTTAAAATAGAAGTTCATGAGTTTTCTTGAAAACTCCCTTTGATTTGGTGCTCAATTCGTAGTTCTAGGTGTTATTTTGGCGATTGGATCAACGGGGCCAAGGAGTTAACTTTTTCAATAATGACCGAAATTGAATCCTTTGCAATAGTGGGTAGTTCCTAAGGCTTAATTTGAATCGTTTGGTTGGTAATATGCTAGATATTGTTGGTTCAGAGGCTTGTTTGAAAGGCAAAGATGTGGTTGAGCATTGAGTAATCTTTGCAGCAAGGTAAGTGTTGAGTCTAACCTTGACTTGAGAGAATTAGGAACCCTCGGACTATGTGCTATGTGAATTGCATGTGAGCGGCGTATACGCGAGGTGACGAGTGATTATATGCCACCGAATTTCTTGTTTTCCCCTAATTTTTCGTTGTTCTTTAATTATCTCCTTCCCTGCCTTAAATGTTATGTGTCCTAAATTCTTTCCATGCTTACTTTCTACATGTTAACCAATATCTTCTCCTGTTAATGATGTTATATCTTTTCATATTTTCATTATTTCCTTTTATTTGCTTAAACTAACTTACTTGCACCTCCTAATTGTCAATTATTCGTGTAGTATTACTTATGTAGATTCCTATGTTGTACAAGGTTTCCTTTTTGTTTTTAGTTTGGTATTTATTGATCGTAAAGGTTTTTGTGGTTTGAATTGTTAATTTGACTGTGCACGTTGAGTATTTGGTACTGATTTGGTGGGAACGAGTTTCACACCGCAACATGTGAAATAAGGGCAGATTGATATGGCAGAATAATGGTGAATTTGTACTGTATGGTGGGACCGGGTTGCACGCCACAACAAGTGAAAAAGGGGTGGACTCTTATGGTGAAATAAAGGTGAATTATGACATTGATATCGTTATATAGTGGGATCGGGTTGCACGCCGCAATATATATATTTTTTGTTGTTAATGTGTTTTCGGTGAAATAAGGGAGGAGTATGGTGGGATCAGGTTGTGCGCCGCAACAACCTATGTGTTTCTTTTCCCTTGAGTTATGTTGGTTTTACGGTATTTTCATATGAACTCTAAGGATTGGTAATTATGAACGTCACTGGCTTATTTCTTGAGGTTGTAGCTATTATTTTCAATTGACTCCCTTATTTGGTTATGTATTTTATTTTCCGTCTTTATTATATACTGCGTACAGGTTGTAGCGCGAGTGACCTGCCTTAGCCTCGTTACTATTTCGTTGAGGTTAGGCTCGACACTTACAGAGTACATGGGATCGGTTGTACTCATACTACACGCTGCACTTCTTGTGCAAATCTTGGCATTGGTCCCAGTTGATCGTGAGGCGTAGCAACTTGTATTTTCTCATTGGAGAGTCGAGATAGATCTGCTGGCGTTAGCAGACCTTGAAGTCTACTTCTATTTTTCCTTATTTTACTGTTTCTTTTCGTTCAAAATAGTTGTATTTCTTTCAGACTTTGTTTGTAGAAAATCCTAGAAGCTCGTGAGTTGTGACTCCAAATCTGGATTATAGTAATATTATGAGCATTTATATTATTCCGCACTCGGTTTTAATTTATTTTGGCTTAATTGACTTTATTTATTGAAATTGAATAATAACTGGCTTAACGGTCGGTTCTCTAACGTTGTTTTAACTAGCAAGTGAAATGTTAGGCGCCATCACGGTCCCGAAGGTGGGAATTTCGGGTCGTGACAATATTGCTTGATATTCCATGAGTTCCATGTGATCATCACTCCCAGTACTAAACATCTCATTGTATTATTATTCTTCCTTAGTGCTTATTTTTTCGAAATCAAGATTTCTTCTTTCTGCATGAATCCAATCTCTGAATAAGATGGAAATTTGTGAGTTGTCCTCCGCTAATGAATGTTTGTAGTCTCCGATTTGAAATCTTGCTTTGTTAAAAGCACTCTCCTAAGCTACTGATGATGGTTGAATAGTCCATACATCTCGAGCCATTTTTGAAAGTATTGCAAATGTCTTTCCACGTCCCTTCCACCATGCTAAAAGTTGCTCCTTTCCTTCTTCGTCTTTAATAGGTTCTAATTCCTGATTAAGATAAGCATCAAGTTCATTTTCAATAGTACAATCAAGACCTATCTACTCTTTCATACCTTCCGATACGTCATCTTTCACTCCAGCCTAAGAAGTTGTAGGAGCATGTACCTATCTGAAGTTGTCATATTTTTATACTTGTCAAATATTTGTTTGGCTTGAACATATATGCTAGTTTGGTAATCTTCTACATTGGCTTTTCATTTTTTGAAATTTCGAAATTCTCATAAATTTTACTAACAAGTCCCTTTGCATCTCGTAATTTTAAAGATGAATTATATATAGTAGAAATTAAATAAACTTGGGGAATAGAAAAAGGTACTTTTTAAATTTTGAAATTATTTCTTTGACAATTGGTGCATAGTTATTATTTTTTTATACTTAGCAAATACAACAGAAATTCTACAAATATACCATAATAGTTGTGTAACACTGGGTAATAGATACCAAAAAGTTATTTTGTAGCATAATAAATAGTTTTTAAAAGTTTAGTAAGCTCATGGACTTCATCCCAATTAGACTCAACAATTTGATCAGCATGGTTAGCATTATATGCATTAAATACTATTTGTATAGGTAAGCGATAAACATAAGCAACTTTTAGCATTTTGTAAGTAGAATTCCACCTAATACAAATAACTTTTGGAATTTTTCTAAATGGAAGTTAAATATATGCTCATGAGCATATTACATGTAGACCTCGTTTTTTTTTTAGATAACGTCTGAATCTGAATGCACGTCTGAATATTAAGATGTGGTATGCAGATATGAACACTGAATGATTAAGACTGTTTGTTTTTCAATATCTGAATACGTAATATATATATATATAAGATAAAAACATATACAATTCAAAAAAAAGTGATTAAATATTATATCAATATATTAACTTGAACAAAAAAAGTTATAATTTGAGATAAATTGAAATATTATAAGATATAAATCAATATTTTATGTAAGATCTAATTGTTAAACTATTTGAACAATAAATGAAAATTATATATAATAACAACAATTGTAGTAACAAAATGTAACCAAAATAAATTTTGAACGTAAATTTATCTTCTAATCAAACTTATCCAACAAATTAAAACAATAAACTCAAAACTAGTTATAATTTAGATGCACAACTATTAGAATATTTAAAAAACTAACTGATAATCAATCAAGTTTTAAAATTTAAATACTAAAAACATATTTTAGAGGACTAAAGTAAAATATTTGAAGAGATAGACGTGTGAAGAATGAAATTTGTTTTGGGTTTAGAAGAAATAGTCTGATGTCAAGAGAGAGAAAAGGAGCACCGAAAAAAGAGGCGTGTATTTTTAACCTCTAAAGGGAATTAAGACTCAATTAAAAGTCTGACCGAAACAGACCCAATCAGACCTATTCAGACTTTTTAAAAATAAAAAAACAAATAAACTTAATGGGCTAAGATCTGATTCATTCAGATTCAGACCCTCATTAAGTGCAAACAAATGGGGCCTTAACACAAGCATCAAAAAACAAATCAATACCATTTTTATAACTAAGTTAAAAATATGTCATGCACATCTAACATGAAAAATTGAGTCATTAAATGGGTAAATTCTAGCTTTTAAGTTATTTGCTGCATTGATATTAGCAGAAGCATTATCTAAAGTGATAGTTAAAACTCTGTCAATAAGACCACAAATATTGAAGAATTTCTAGAACAATAAATGCAACATATGCTCTAATGTGTTTTGAATCAACAAATTTATAATCAATAAGACGTTTTTGCATGTTTTAGTTATGATCAACCCAATGACATAAAACAAATAAATAATCATTGCCATTAGGATTACGATATATATCAGAAGTGACAGACACTTTACAATCTAAGTGGTAAACTAAAAAACGTATATACTAAAGATAGTCATTTTGAAGTTTAAAGATATAATTTTTAACGATGGTTCTAGAAAAATTTGGAAAGTAGAGTGAGAAGGAAAAGTAAACGGTAAGCCACATACAACGACCATTTTCCCAACTTTTCGCGATCTATATCTTTGTTATTGTCACGACCCGAAATCCCACCTTTCAGACCGTGACTGCGTCTAACGTTGAACCCG
>ML244628.1:0-11230 GCA_005239495.1 Nicotiana undulata | reverse complement strand
GAGTCATTCACGGGAACGGAGTCCCAACACACGAAACGACCGGCTGGGTCGTTACACCTCAAGTTTTTCATATTTAATTTTCTATAACAACGAAGAGAATTTTGGTTAATGTACCATTTTATGAATGAGGTGATATATATATTTTTCTAAGAGTATTGCAGTTTTTAGCCTTTTGTTTCCTCATTATATAGAGGTTAAAATGACTTTTTATATGACTTATCATCAATAACCCACGTTATTCTATAATTGTTTGCAGTTTTCATGTGCATATACATTGTATATAAACAGATATCGGTAGCTTCATAAATTTTCTATAATGTGTATTTACTTTTTTGTATAAATATATTGTAGATATAATATTTGATTAAGGATAAAATGGGCATTTAAGTTTTCATGGACATTTTAGTAAATCAACTTTACCTAAAAGTCTTCACACTTATAATATAGTATGATTAAAAACTTTCCTAATATAATGCACAAAGTGAGGATTAGAAGAAAAACTATAGGGTAAGCACATAACAGTAACCATTTTTGCCAATTCTTCCCGATCTTTTTTTGGATCATAATATAAATTACCACCGGTAACGATGTTAATTCCCGGTTGAAATTGATTTGACCAGGTACTAAGGTCAGCCTGACTAGGTACACTTGTCCCCTCGGCCAAAGCTTTTATTTGAAGATATTTGACTTTATCTTTAGGGCGTATCAATATGTGTCTAGACAAACTTCCCGTCCCCCCGACCTCCAACATATTTAAAAGCTAACTCTTTGCCACAAGTTTTACACTTAGCCTTATTTTTTTCTCTTAGTTGAATAAAAAATGGCCAAACAACAGATGTTTCGCTCCGTTTAGAAAGTTGTCTAAAAAAAGTAGGGGTAGTAACGGGAGGGTCAGACGAGGCATAATTTGGATTATTTTTAGTTGGGTTAACTTCAGGAACATGACTAGTGGGTGCATCGTCATCCAGTTGCGTTTCATCAAAAATCTATTTCTTCATCATCATTTTCATCAATAGTTGGATTACCATAAAGAGCATTCATATATTCATGGTTTAATTGTTCACCTGGTACAATATCATGGTAAAATTGACTCTCGGTAAATTATAATAAACTATTATCGCTATCAAGAATAGCAAGTGTAGGACGGGTAACATATTTGGGTCGGGGAGCCGGGGGAAGTGGAGGAGGAACAACTTGGCCACTAGATTCACCACTCTTGGATTTTCTCTTATTTTTACTAAGTATTTTTTAAGGAATAGGCCATCTTAATTATAATTATACAAAGTAAATAAAACAAACAAAACTATAATATTAAAACTTAAGAGTTTGAACGAGTTTACCAAATTGAAGAACAACTTGTTGAAAATTAATTATCATTGAAGACTTGAATACTTCAATTCACCAACTTCACAAATTTTCACAAATTGCAACAATAAAGTAAGCAATTATAGAAGAAAATTAGAGAGAGATTGATGATTTTGTGAGAAAAATGAAAGAATGAGGGAGTATTTATAGTTGAAAATAGGAAAAAAGTATAATTATAAAAAGTTTGGGGTTAAAATAAAGTTGAGGGGTTAAATGACTATTTTATAAATAGCCAACGACTATTTTGGCAGAATAATGACTATATTTTAAATGTCCTAACAACTATATTTTGGCAGTTTTTTTTTAGATTTTAGCCGTTGGGCCTGGATAGGTCCATTTAGGACCACTTGAACCGGCCCACTTCCCAGCCTATCCCGGTCCCAACCGGTCTCTGTCTCGTGGGCCTCGCCTAAGGGATCGGCCCACTACCCAGCCCACCTTCCCACGGTCCCGATCCAATCCGATTAGGACCGTTTAGGCCCAACGCCTATTTGGGCTTGCGGTCCTGGGCCCGACCCGGTCCTAACCGGCCCACATGCCACCCTTACTAATAAGTCTCACCAGTGTTGAAGAGGTCTTCTTACCAAATGTTCTCTAGTTACCTTTCGGTAAAAAGAATTTTCAATTTTTTGTTAGCAATATTTTACAATTGGGCTTACACACGCGCCAAAAAAGCCCAATTAGCATAACAGCCCAATAAAAGCCTTTTTAAGACTTCCTATTCTGTCTCCTCTTTCCCATCCGCAGCTCATCATTGATTCTACAAGACTCAGGTTTAGCCTTTGCTCCTGTTCTTCGCATTTGATCTATTTCCTCTTTCACGTTTTTTCCGATCTGCAAATTTTTGTTTTATGTATGGAGAAATTTGAGTAATTTTTTATCCTTTTCTACTTATTAACTGGCTAATTTTGTATTGATTAGTGTAAAAGTTGCATTTGCAGGTGAATTTGCTGTATCGAAGTCTTCGTCTCCAAATATCTATTTGCCATGTGAGTCCTGTTGATCTATTGATAATGAAACTGTTCTCTCTTCTTTAGTTATTTAATTTTAGGTTTACTTTTGATGTGATTTATGTGTCTCATTTTGCTTGTACTATCAAATTACTTTAATGGAATATTTTAAATAGGATTTCACTGTTTATGACTAACTCATTCGGTAACATATATGGGGGTGTAATTCTTAATTAGTTTCTTCAGTTATTAACTGTGAGTATAGGTTGTTAAAAACTGAAATTCCAATAATACTCAAAAAAGAAAAACTGAAATTCCAATAATGATTTTTAGATAATTTTGTTTTTGAAACAATTAAAAAGATATCATATTTAGTTAATTGGAACCTATGTTGAGAGAAGTAAATTTGATAATCCTGTTGTAAATTAATCTTCCCGCAATTTTCTTTTGTTTATTTGGTATAGAAAAACCAATTGTTTGATTACCTACAATATCATATTAGTCTTCTGATATGCAAATAATATCAATTTAACACACCTGTACAAAACACATTTACTGGCGACCTAATAATTTCTAAGTAGACATGATGAATCGTGTATCTCTTGGAGAAGGTCTGTGTCTTGGCTGGAAATACCTTCACAGGGTTTGAGTGGAGAGTGGGAGTGAGTGTCCTAGAACCAAACATATCCTGTTATATTTTTATTAGGTTACTAGTTTTGGGGCTTCACCTTAGCTTTTAACAGTTAGAAGCTTAGTTTACTCACCATAATTTAATGTTACCAGTTACATTTAGTTGACTGTATATCTAAACTACGAATAAAGCCCCAGCGTCATCACGTAACTAACTTGGTGTTATCTGTCATGTTTAAACTCAAATCTTTTCCAAATTTCAACAACTAACTTCAATGCCACGGGGCTAAAATCTTTCAACCATGCTAGCCTGCTATATCCTATTTTTTTATGAGGAAAAGTAAAGCTTAAACTATCTCTATTCTCCTGTCCAGTTATTGGCCCGTAGAGGGTAGTATTATAGATTGGTTTTTAGTGAGAAGCAACGTTCTTGAGTGTACATTCCCTATTCAAACTTTAAATAAGTCCTAGTGGTGCTTGGTCAAATGCTCAAACTTCGATGGTGTTTTTCAGTGCACAAGCATTTGCTGTTGATCTCCCCTATTCTTCTCTATTCATGCAGTATGTCTGATGACTTTCTCTAGCTGGTGAAAAACACTAAGGATCTCCATTTTTTTACTTAGCTTACATTTAGATTAACAAAAGAAGCACCACAATGAGATGTTTGTGGTTAGTGTGTCGGCCCTCTTCATAAGGCATAATCTTGTACTTGTTGAAGAATGGTAGCCAGAGAGACATTTTCATGCTGACTTTCGTAATAACTAATTTATGTCAGAAGCATCTTATTGTTATTCTCGGACGATAATTATCTCAATGATTTACAAATTTTAAGCTCATGTTAGTCCGCAGTAATTAATGACCAGTGGAAACTCTGAGTCTATTGAGTTTGTTTCATTGAGATACATGAAAAAGGCCGGAATGCTATTTTGGCTAGTCCACAATTACCTAATACCACTTCTCTAGTTTTGTACTTTTGTATGCGTAAGAACTTTTTGAAGTTTGCTTCACTCTTTTAGTCCCGGTTTATATTTTTACTTTTACTTGCAAGATTTATTCTTCCAAGTGTGGGATCTTGCTTATATTTTCATCTCTTAGAAAAAACATGATGATGGTTTCGTTTGTTCAGGTCGGACGATGAAGTTGTTGACCCAAAGGCGACACTGGAAGTAACTTGCAAGCCTAAGTGTGTAAGGCAGCTAAAGGAGTATCAGGTGATTCCCACCAAAGTGAAACGGGCTTTCAGTTATTTCAGAGGCCTTTTTTATTCTTATATAATTATTAGAAAAAATTACTTAAATATTCCTTTTTTTTGGGGTTTTCTGCTGATTAAGATAATAGTGGAATTAGCTATAACCTGGTCTTGATTGTTTATGTTAGTGGAAGTCTAACTCATAAGTTTTAACATTATCATGTTTATTTTCTAGATGGGTATGGTAGTTGAATTTTGTTTTAGTTTGAGAATTTGAAGCATTCTAGTGTTGATAAGTTCTTTAAAATGGAACCTTAGTATGTTTTGTTACCACTATATCTGTTTTTGACAACAATGGTTTTCAAGGTTCTGAAACAAACTTCAATTTGGACAGCTCTGGCCTCACTGTCAGAAGTGGGCCTGTCTTTGTTAACTATCCATTAGTTTTTTGGTGCAAAACAGCAAACTTGTTCAATCCTTTTCTGCCTCGATTTTTTTTAATTAAAACCAATTCTTCCAGAACTAAATCGACACACACACATAAGTATATTTTTCTTATAAGAATCCCAAATACATTAATTTCTAAAACTCAGACTTAAAACAATTCTCCCAAAAAACAAATAAAAAAATTGTTTTCAAACACAAACATCAATATGAGATTAAGAAAGCTATTTCCTTCTCTATTTGTCATGAATTTGGTTTAGTTTGATTTTTAATATTTTAAATACTATAAGATCTACGGTCTCCACAAGAACTCAGAGTGACACAGAAATATCTTGGATTATGTTATGTTAGACCTGAAAATTTTGTATTTTGAAATATCAAATATTATCGTTGACATATCAATCAATTCAATGATCAACTACCCTCAATACCAAATCAACTAGTAATATGATAAGTCAGGAAGTTTTCCTTTGTATGTTACTCAGAATAGATGAAGCAACATATGATTAATGTTAAGGGACTTAATCCGTAACTGTTTGGTCTTTCAAAGTAGCCAAAAAAGCATGTCTATGCCCCCCCTCCCCCACCCCCACCCATATTGGCACTCCAGATTTCAACTGGTTAGGGTTATTTGGTGGTGGACATCGTTCTCACTGCTCTGTTTGATCTGTTTTATTTATCTGATATGGCAATTCTTTTGGGCAAATTGTCACATTAATGTTTACGAAATTGGATATATAATTGTCATTAGTTGTGTTCAATATAGCTTGCAATATTTGATTGTTTTTGCTACCCTATAATCCATAACCACAATTTTCTTTCTGTTTGCTATAACCCTTTCTTCCCCCTTCTTTTCTTTCCTTTGGGGGGTGTTGGGTTTAGGTTATGATAAAGTCCGAAGCAGACCAGCTTTTTCAGTTGCCTGATTTTTTTGCAAATGCCTTCAAAATTTATAGTGGTTTTCTTCTTCTTGGCTCTAATTGGGAATCTGCATCCTACAGGCATGTAGTAGAAGGGTAGAAGGTGATGAATCAGGGCACAAGCATTGCACTGGACAGTATTTTGATTATTGGCAATGCATTGACAAATGCGTAAGCTCTATTTCTATATTCTCCACTGTTGGTCTGTTGAGCATTTTCTTTGACTAGTTTCTTTTTGGGGTTTTTTTGTTGTGGTTGTTTTTGTTTGTTTGTTGTTTTCTAATCTTTTTGTGAACTGTTCACCCAGGTTGCCCCGAAGCTATTTGAGAAACTCAAGTAACAAGGATATAAGTTGTTGATCCATTACGATTTTATCTTGTTTTTTCGTTGTTGAACAAGGCATTACCATTTATTCCTGCCTGTGCTGCTGACTTGCAATCTTCAATCAACTTGGTTGTCGCATGGAAAATTTTGAACTATGCACATCTTAAAAAGTGATTAATAAAGAAACTTGTGGTTTAAATTTTGTGGACACTTTTATTTGTTCAATTGATTAAGAATCCTGCAGATGTTACTCTTGATTTATTCCATCCATTCTGTATTATGTGCGATCTGTTTTCTGATTGCTCCATGGGGGAAAGTGTCTTGTCTGGTGCCCAGTGACTCCTGCGCCTATATGGGCAGGTCATAGATCAGTGATTTACAGAAGCAGTTCTTCATAGTTTGGTTGTTTTATGGTTTAAAGTCATGTATTAGTTGCATTAAGATTTGCGTGCCACCCTTTAGGTTGCTATTGATAAACTAGTTATATTTCAGAGTACTCAAAAGTGCAAAAGGTGCAGTCAGCTGCCAATGTTAGCTGCTTGCGCTTCCCCATTATATTTATGTTTTTTTTTGTACTTTGGTCATGGTACTATGTGTTCTTATTTGATTGATGGTGGAGTAAGGTCTGTGTACACATACACATTTCCCTCCCAGACCTCACTTGTGGAATTACACTGTTGTTGTTGGCGGAGGTAATAGGTATTAGGTGAAATAGCCGATGAGGTGTTCATCTCAGCAGTAGGCTGGGGGAATGGTATAGCCATTAGGGAGAGAGGATAGAGAGACAGTGATGTCTTATCCAAAACAAATCAGTTCTGTCTTTGGTGTTATCCAACAAAATCAAGTGAAATTTCAGAAGGTTATTGGTTTCCCTCACCCCATCCTTAATGTGTGCCAAACTTAAATTAAATGGGGAGCTTTTCACCCACGCCCCCTAGGGCGATAGTGGCTTACTAGGGGAGAGAGATGGAGGCAGTGATAAGGTAATAGTATTGAACACAATGTCTGCGTAAGCCAGGAAATATTTTCAACATTGCTAAAGGGATAAATATTATATGTGGTAGGACCAAAACTCAACATATAAAAAATGAGTGCTGCTATTTGGCCAAACTCATCGTGTCCCAACTTCGTCCACACTCGTGAAATACCAGTAAAGCTCTTCTCTTCACAATTGGCTTAATGGTCATTTTTCCCTCCAAAATATTGATCCCATAAATCATCATTCTCTCATGCATGGGAAGATAAATGACATTCGTATTTTTTCCTTTTATACGGAATAATTATTACGTATTTTTTTAAAATACAATTTATACTATTAAATATTTTTTTCTAAATACAATTTATACGGATGGGAAGCTCAAAGGTCTAGTATGTATACATAATATTATTTTTTCATTTATATACTATAACTTGTCATACCATATACTTATGTTAATAGAGCTTTCATTAAACACATAATTCACCAATCCTAGCCATTCCAGCAAAATTATCAAACACTCATTCGAAAATTGACACTCAAAAAATTAGTGTTGTATTGTTTCTTTGCTTCCACCAAATCAGTTGAACTGTGCTGTATTTCACCACCCTTATTCTTAACCTAAACGTGAATGCTAACATAGAAACTAGTTTGGAGCCATTAAACCCGAATAACAACCTAGAAACTAGGTCGGATCAACTAAGGAATGCATTACACATATCATTGGGGTTGAATTCAGACGACAGTTTGATGAATGAAGATGATTCGATCGACATTGATTCAGACGACAACTCCAATGATGGAGAAAATCATGTTGACGATGCTGCATCTGATGATTATGATTATGATTATGATGATGATGATGATGATGATGACGACCATTATTTAGAGGAAGAGGCAGAAGCTGGAGAGGAAATGGAAATGCCTAATGAGTTCAATGAAGAAGGTCTCATAACTGGTCCAATTACTAGGATGAGGTTCACTAGTAAGGATGTTATGTTTGATTTTTATAAAGAACATGCAAGATTATCAGGGTTTTGCATTGTTAAAAGAACATCAAACAAAAAAGGTGGTGATATTGTTAGGTATGTTCAATATGGTTGTGATAGGTCTAGGAAACCAAGGAATAAGCATGTCACCAAGATGATGAACTGCCCTGTTAGAATAAATGGAGTTTTGGAGGAGAATGGTTCATGACGTGTTTCAAAGGTGGTTAAAAAACATAATCATCAATTGGAACCAGCACTATCGCGATTGATGGCTGGACACAGATCACTTAGTAGGTCTCTTAAGAGAACTCTTGTAGCCAAAGATATTGCTGGCTTAAGACCCTAAAAAAATATAAGAGTCGCTGAAGTACTCACCGGTGGCCCTGAAAATATGGGTTGTACACTAAAGGATTGTCGAAATTATATTTTGAAGAGTAGAAAGCTTCATTTGCAGGAAGGGGACGCGCAATCATTGCTCAAGTTCTTCAGTGACATGCAGCAAAAAGACATGGAATTTTACTGCTCCGTAGATGTGGATGGTTTTGGTCGACTTCGTAATGTCGTATCACACTCCAAGGTTGCATATGAGGAGTTCCATGATGTAATATGCCTCGATACAAGATACCTAGTGAATCGGTGTACAATATGCCATTTGATTCATTTGTTGGTGTAAATCAGCATAGGCAGTCCATACTTTTGGGATGCGCTCTTATGTCTAGTGAAGATATAACAAGTTACAAAATGGTGATCTCTACATGGCTTGGGACTCTAAACAATGTTCGTCCATTAGCTATCATGATTGACCAATGTGATAGTATTAAGGCTGCCATAAATGAATTGATGCCAAATACGGTACATAGATTTTGTATTCGGCACATATTCGCAAAGTTGCCTACGAAGTTAAGCGGAGTTCTTGATGCTAAGATTGCAAAGGCAGAATTTAAGGCCTTAGTCCTTGATAGCATTAACGTTGCTGAGTTTAAGAGAAGATGGACTGAATATATTGAAAAATATAACTTAGATGGAAGGGATTGGTTCTATAAGCTGTATTTGGAGAAGGAAAAGTGGGTTCCTGTATACCTAAATGACCACTTTTGGGTCGGGATGTTGTCCACACAGAGAAGTGAAGGCATGCATGCTTTCTTTGATGGATTTATCACCCGCCAAAGCACTTTGAAACTATTTGTTTAGCAATATGAGTTAGCCATAAGATCAAAGTTCGAGAAAGAATTGGAAGCTGAATATAGGTCAAGGTGCTTTGAACCAAAATGTTTGTCTGAATTCGCATGGGAGAAAAAACTTCAAAAATATTATACTCGTGAAGTGTTTGAATTTTTTCAGTTACAATTAAGAAAATTGTTCCATTGTGAAATCAGCACCCCTGAAGATCATCAAGCAACCCCTGGAGTGGAAAAATACATTATATCAGATTCATCGCTAAGAAGTTTTAACACTAGAGATCCATTTGTATTCACGGTTGAATATACTCCTACTGGAGAATATCTAAGTTGCAGTTGCAAGTGGTTTGAAACAAGGGGTATTCTATGCTGTCATATACTAAAGGTGTTGTCTCACAAGAGGATTAAAAACGTTGACGAGTGGTATATATTGAAAAGGTGGAGAAAAGATGTTGTTCGTCCGCACTTGAAATGTTTCTTTCTAGGAGGTTACCCACGTATGACTTCTGAATACATGATGTACAGGGAACTATTAAAGCATTTTGAACGGGTTTGCGATATTGCATTGGACACTGAAGTGATGAGGCGATATATTAAGTATAATTTGAACAGATTGGAACATGATCTTATGAATTGGGATGATGATATGATAGTTCCAGTTGGGATTTGGAAGATACACATGATGGTGAGGGTGAGGGTGAGGGTGAAGGAAGAGATATAAGAGATCCTAGATATGTAGCTTCTCGTGGACGTTCAAGGTTGAATAGATATAGAGGGAGAATTGATTCATACCTTAGAAGTTCACAAACGGGTGGTGGAAGTGGAGTTAGAGGCAATAGGAGGGGTAGAGGTGTTGGTAGAGGTGTTGGTAGAGGTGTTGGTAGAGGTGTTGGTAGAGGTGGTGGTAGAGGCCGTACTAGAGGAGGTGGTAGAGGTCGTGGTAGAAGTCATCGACTAACGGAAGGAATTGAGGTAAAGTTTAACAAATTTGATTTAATATTTTATTTTTTAGGTAAATAAATTGCTTAATAGTCTTATTTACTCTAATTACAGCAAGATGATGCAACAGTACAACCACATAGTAGCTTGTCTTATCTAAATGATGAAGCATACTAGGAAGTAGAAGACTTGACCGTTTAGTTTGAGATGATTTATGTTTGAAACTTGTTTAATTTGATTTGAGATAGATTTTTTTGACTTTATTTTTTAAAACGTGTGGTATTTTTTTTGTTCATAAATGTGAATTACATTATTCAATAAATGTGAATTATATTATAATTCATCTGTTACTTGATTGAGGTGTAGACTAACAAAATGTGATTTTAGTTGCAACTAGTTCAGAAGTGATACTTGTGTCACGACCCGAATCCCACCTTCAGGCCGTGATGATGTCTAACGTTGAACCCGCTAGACAAGCCAACGTTTTGGTTAAATTTGCTATTTTCTTCATTTATGATATCTAAAAGAAAAACAATAAGCATGAACAATTGAATAGGAATGCGGAAGCTAGGAATTTATCAACTCAATATAATAAATATTACGAAATTCCGTACATAAACCCCCAGAACTTGTTTCACAATTTCACGGACAGTCTAAGATTACTAAAAATAAGAGTCTGAAATAAACAGATGTAGATGTCTAGAAATACAAGATAAGACGGAAAGGGAAGAGATAAATGGTGACGCCAAGGCCTGCGGACGCCTGCAGGTCTACCTCGGTGTCGCCGTGAACTGGAGNTGTCTAGAAATACAAGATAAGACAGAAAGGGAAGAGATAAATGGTGACGCCAAGGCCTGCGGACGCCTGCAGGTCTACCTCAGTGTTGCCGTGGACTGGAGGATACTCCCTTGCTCAATGTCCACTGGGTCCGGCGCTGTAATCTGCACAACATAAAGAAGTGCAGGTGTAGCATCAGTACAACCGACCCCATGTATTGAGTAAGTGCCGAGCCTAACCTCGGCGAAGTAGTGACGAGGCTAGGACACGACAAATAACGAATACCTGTGCAGTTCAATAATATAATAAAGAAGTACTGACAAGAAACAGTTAAGCACAAAAATGGGGTTAACATGCTGGGGGAAAAGGGCAACAATTCACTGAAATGACAGAACAAGATAACAACTGAAATGTATAAAATAACAGCAGGAATTAACAACTCTGAACTAATAAATAAACAGAACGGCACGGAATGTCCCATCGTGCATAAATAAGTAATCACTCGGCACGGAATGTCCCCTCGTGCATAAATAAATAATCACTCGGCAC
>MDKH01115348.1:0-40631 GCA_005239495.1 Nicotiana undulata | reverse complement strand
TTTCTCGTTCTTTTTGTATTGGTCAAAATATGACTAAGGAAATTCAGCACGAAGAGGTATTATGAGAAGTAAATTGGTCGTGGTCAACCAGTAATTAACGAAACTTACTGCCGAGCGGTCGATTACAGCGGAGGTCAAGTGTCACGAGATATACTCTATACTTTTACTTCTAGGGTTATTTAGGGGTATGTCCCTTATAAATAGAAAGAGAGATAAGGTGAAAGGCATGTAATATTCTCTCTGATAAAAACTCTCTTGAAAAGCAAAGTCTCTAGATAAATACAACGTTCACCTTTATAAAGGTATATTCCTATCCTAACCGCGAAATCTTTCTCTGAGCCACGGGTTCAGAAACAAGCTCTCTCTAGTTCTATTCTAATCTAAACCCAATTTTTCCAAGCATAGCATAGATAATAAAAAGAATTCAACTGTTGGCCAAACAATTAAGCAATTATGCACAGAATTAGAGAAACAACCAAAGATGATAACTCGAATTAACGGTAATATAATTAATAAACATCAATATTCATAACAACCACAACCCAAGAACGCAAAATTTAGCTCCACGTAGACATGGTAGAAAAACAACAATTCATCCAAAGAAACGTAAAACTTACTAAGTTTGATGGTAGGAAGATTAAATCTGATTAATTCCAGCCTCCACGGAGGCTCTGTGCTCTCTCTTGGTCAAACGTTTTTTTCGTGAAAATGGTGTTTAAAGACTATTTATAGGTGTAGGGAAAAGGCCCAGACGAAATAACCAAGTCCAAAATCAAAAAGGAGACAAAATAGGCTTGAAACAAGAAACGCACGTCGCCTCGTGGAACGCACGAAGCAGCTTGCTCTCACGTGCGCGATGCGAGCTTAAACGCGAGAAAATTTCCTCGCGTCGCCTGACTTCTGCCCGAGTTTGATTCACTTTGTGCTTAGCTTCAAAACTTTTCATTCCTTAATTTCTCGTTCTTTTTGTATTGGTTAAAATATGACTAAGGAAATTCAGCACGAAGAGGTATTATGAGAAGTAAATTGGTCGAGGTCAACCAGTAATTAACGAAACTTACTGCCGAGAAGTCGATTTTAGCCGAGGTCAAGTGTCACGAGATATACTCTGTACTTGTACTTCTAGGGTTCTTTAGGGGTATGTGCCTTATAAATAGATACAGAGATAAGGTGAAAGGCATGTAATATTCTCTCTGATAAAAACACTCTTGAAAAGCAAAGTCTCTAGATAAATACAACATTCACCTTTATAAAGGTATATTCCTATCCTAACCGCGAAATCTTTCTCTGAGCCACGGGTTCAGAGACAAGCTCTCTCTAGTTCTATTCTAATCTAAACACGATTTTTCCAAGCATAACATAGATAATAAAAAGAATTCAACTGTTGGCCAAACAATTAAGCAATTATGCACAGAATTAGAGAAACAACCAAAGATAATAACTCGAATTAACGGTAATATAATTAATAAACATCAATATTCATAACAACCACAACCCAACAACGCGAAATTTAGCTCCACGTAGACATGGTAGCAAAACAACAATTCATCCAAAGAAACGTAAAACTTACTAAGTTTGATGGTAGGAAGATTAAATCTGATTAATTCCAGCCTCCACGGAGGCTATTTGCCATCTCTTGGTCAAACATTTTTTTCGTGAAAATGGTGTTTAAAGACTATTTATAGGTGCAGGGAAATGGCCCTGATGAAATAACCAAGTCCAAAATCAAAAAGGAGACAAAATAGGCTTGAAACAAGGAACGCACGTCGCCTCGTGGAATGCGCGAAGCAGCTCGCTCTCACGTGCGCGATGCGAGCTTAAACGCGAGAAAATTTCCTCGCGTCGCCTGACTTATGCCCGAGTTTGATTCACTTTGTGCTTAGCTTCAAAACTTTGCATTCCTTAATTTCTCGTTCTTTTTGTATTGGTCAAAATATGACTAAGGAAATTCAACACGAAGAGGTATTATCATAAGTAAATTGGTCGAGGTCAACCAGTAATTAACGAAACTTACTGCCGAGCAGTCGATTACAGCCGAGGTCAAGTCTCACGAGATATACTCTATACTTGTACTTCTAGGGTTGTTTAGGGGTATGTCCCTTATAAATATAAAGAGAGATAAGGTGAAAGGCATGTAATATTCTCTCTAATAAAAACTCTCTTGAAAAGCAAACTCTCTAGATAAATACAAAGTTCACCTTTCTAAAGGTATTTTCCTATCCTAACCGCGAAATCTTTCTCTGAGCCACGGGTTCAGAAACAAGATCTCTCTAGTTCTATTCTAATCTAAACACGATTTTTCCAAGCATAGCATAGATAATAAAAAGAATTCAACTGTTGGCCAAACAGTTAAGCAATTATGCACAGAATTAGAGAAACAACCAAAGATGATAACTCGAATTAACGGTAATATAATTAATAAACATCAATATTCATAACAACCGCAACCCAAGAACGCGAAATTTAGCTCCACGTAGACATGGTAGCAAAACAACAATTCATCCAAAGAAACGTAAAACTTACTAAGTTTGATGGTAGGAAGATTAAATCTGATTAATTCCAGCCTCCACGGAGGCTCTTTGCTCTCTCTTGGTCAAACATTCTTTTCGTGAAAATGGTGTTTAAAGACTATTTATAGGTGTAGGGAAAAGGCCCAGACGAAATAACCAAGTCCAAAATCAAAAAGTAGACAAAATAGAATTGAAACAAGGAACGCACGTCGCCTCGTGGAACGCGTGAAACAGCTCGCTCTCACTTGCGCGATGCGAGCTTAAACGCGAGAAAATATCCTCGTGTCGCCTGACTTCTGCCCGAGTTTGATTCACTTTGTGCTTAGCTTCAACACTTTGCATTCCTTAATTTCTTGTTCTTTTTGTATTGGTCAAAATATGACTAATGAAATTCAGCACGAAGAGGTATTATCAGAAGTAAATTGGTCGAGGTCAACCAGTAATTAACGAAACTTACTGCCGAGCAGTCGATTACAGCTGAGGTCAAGTGTCACGAGATATACTCTGTACTTGTACTTCTAGGGTTGTTTAGGGGTAAGTACCTTATAAATAGAAAGAGAGATAAGGTGAAAGGCATGTAACATTATCTCTGATAAAAACTCTCTTGAAAAGCAAACTCTCTAGATAAATACAAAGTTCACCTTTATAAATAGATTCATCTTTTCGGATTATTTTATATCATTCCCATAAGATCCGAGAAAGTCTTCAATATTCTCATATTTACTTGTCATTCATCATTGTGAGAGAGAAGAATCATCCACCTCATTCAAAATTGGATGAATCATTCTCTTTATTTACATTTGGTGCCATTTATAGTTATTTAATGCTTGATATTTTTATCACATTATTGAACTCGAAAAAACAAATACGTGTTGTATTAAATCTGTCCCAACACTGTTCTACATCACCCACGTAGGTTTATTGTAGATCTTAAGTTATTATATTTAACTAGGCTTAACCTCTCAAATATTAAATTAGTTATTTTAACCAAAGATTCATATTTTTTTGGTCAAACAATTTGGCGCCATCTGCGGGGATCTCTTAGTCAAAGTTTTAGTTTCATCCAGATCTATAACTAAAAAAATGCAATACCTATACTTTCTTGTGCATACGTGTCTAACATGGAACGTAACGGAGAAGAAAGGATGAAGGCAGTAGCTGATTTCGCCATTAACCTCTTAAACGCCTTCAATGAGGTCTCAAAAACAGATGGTGAGGACGTAACACAAAACGCCTTTCCCAGGCGGAGTGGCTCACCCCTTCCTCACGGTAGTATCACAACTTCACACGGTAAATGAGTCTCCACGTCCACAACAGAAGAGGAACCACAAGCGGTGAAGAAGCTGCTCAAAGCCTGGCTGACAAACACGTTGACCAGCGTCCTCGACAAACCCGCTCAAAAGGCAATTAGAGAAAACACATGGACCCGTGTTGCACCAATAATAGTCCAACAGCATGACCGTCCCGTAGCAAGTAACACTCACAATGTTAATTATGCAGGCGACGTCATCCTGGCAGGAATATGGACGAAATGGAGAACGAAAACAGAATGCTCTGATACCAAATGAAAGAGAATCAAGAAAGGATAGACAAAATATTGGGCGCTCCAAAACTCTTACCTGAAAGAGACGCCGATCGATTTGTTGTGCCGTCGTACAATGATGAAGCCGCACCACATGCCATATCTAAAACCTTCAAAATACCGTCGTACCTGAAAATATACGATGGTACGATAGACCTTGAAGATCATGTGACCCACTATGTCACTGAAGTATAAGGCAACAACCTCGCCAAAGAGCAAGTATCCTCCTATCTTATTGTAAAAGTTTAGAGAAACCCTCACCGGGGGTGCATTAACTTGGTATTCACAACTGCCTGCGCGCTCCATTGAGACATTCGTATAGATGGCCAACAAGTTTGTGACGGCCCATACCGGAGCTAAGAAAGAAGAGGAGAGAGTTAATGATATATTCGCCATCAAATAGCCACCCGGTAAACGGCTGAGGGACTTCCTCGCTCGGTTCAAGCGTGTAAGGATGACCTTACCGAATGTATCAGAAGGAATGGCTGTAGCAACTTTCTAGAATGGGTTGAACAGAAGCGGTTCAAGGGCGACCAGAAAGTTGCTGAGTCGGCTCATGAAATATCCCCCGACCACTTGCGACGGAATACACAATGCCTATTGTGCCGAAGTCCGAGCTGACGAAGACGACCTAAACGAGCCAACCCAACGGTTGACCTCAATACAAGCCGAATCCAAGAAAGATCGGAGAAAAGACAACAGAAGAGATCTTGCAGGTCCACAACCTAACCGAGAAAGACATCAGCCGTTTGTCAAAGGCGCCATCATGTCGCCTCCCCACAACGACGAAGGCCCATTCAAGCCAAGAACAGTGACTCACCGAAGCGAGAGAGGTATGCCTCCTTTACTATCTGCTCACAATTTCTGTGTTTCACCCTTAGAAATAGTCTACGCACTGGAGAAGCTCGGCTTGAAAGTGAAGTGGCCGCAGAAGATAAGGTCTGACCCGAACACCAGGAAGTCAAACGCCCTCTGTGAATTCCACCAGGAATGAGGTCATAAGACCGAGGACTGCATCTCTCTAAGGCAATAGTTCGTGAACATGCTTCACCTAGGGCACTTGAAAGAGTTGTTAAGCAATAGAGAAAGGGACAACTTTGCTCGAGGACACGAACAACACTAGGGCCCACCTTCTCCAACTCAAACCATTCAAATGATCATCGGAGGGGGCGATGACGCATTAATCAATAGTGTAGAATTCACAATCACCCACAAGCTCAAACAGTCGAACACTCATGAACGGCACGGCGAACTCGAAGATAGTATCATCTTCGATAAGTCAGATACCCACTGTTTTGTTTTTCCTCACTATGATGCTCTTGTTATCACTTTACGCATATTAGATACAGATGTGAAACGTATTATGGTGGACGATGGGAGCGGCGCGTGCATCATCCACCCTCGAGTAGATGCACAGATGAAACTCGAGGATAAGATTGTGCCACGCTGCATCACATTAACCGGTTTTAACAATGAAGTTGAATGGGCATCTGGAGAAATCACACTCCATGTACTGGCCGGCGGCGTCACTCTGAAAACCACATTCCAGATTATGGATCAGGACATGATGTACAACGCCATTATAGGTTGGCCTTGGATACACGCCATGAAGGCCATCCCCTCTAGCTTGTACCAAGTCATCAAATTTCCCACCCCATGGGAAGTATTCAGCATCCGAGGGGAACAATGCACTTCCCAAGAGTGCTATCGCATCGCCCAGGATTGTACATACACCCAAAAAATGAAGGGCAAAACCAAAGAGGCATAGAAATTAATAAGGTCGAGGTCGAGCGGTGACGTAGGGCAGGACATCATCAAAGAACCCGAGATCGTAAAAGCCATGTGATCAACCTTATAAGATCTCGACCCCTTCAAACTCGATGATAACGACCATAGCAAGAAAGCCTACATCGGCCACAAACTTCAGGAACCAGGTAAATTCCATCACTTCTTAACTAATAACGGAGACTTGTTTGCCTTTTCCCATGCAGACATGTGGCAGGTATCTCGAAGGAGATAGCGACACACGAGTTGAAGGTCGATCCATTTTACCCCCTCCCCCGTAAGGCAAGTTAGGCGGAAGTTCATTTCTGCAATAAACAATGATGTCCGCAAAGAGGCAAAACCTGCTGGAAAACGGCTCCATCAGAGAATCAAAATACCCCCAATGGGTCACCAACGTAGTCATAGTGACTAAGAAGAACATAAAATGGAGGATGTGTGTGGACTTCACAAATTTGAACAAAGCATGCCCGAAAGACTCATTCCCACTGCCCCATATCGACCAACTTATTGACGCAACAACCAAGCACGAGCTACTAAGCTTCTTAGACGCATACTCGGGCTACAACCAGATCCTCATGGAAGAGGAAGGCCAGGAGAAAACCATCTTCATCCCCCATCAAGAAACGTATTGCTATAGGGTGATGCCTTTCAGACTGAAAAATGTAGGAGCGACGTATCAAAGGTTGGTGACAAAGATGTTCAGTGACCAACTCTGCAAAACCATGGAGGTCTACATAGAAGATATGTTGGTCAAGTCAAAAAGGAAAGAGGATCACATCGACCATCTAAAAGAAGCCTTCGATATACTCCGGCGATACAAAATGAAACTGAAACCTGAAAACTGCGCATTCGGCGTGACCTCAGGTCTGGGCTTCAACGAGGCATCTAGGTCAATCCAGACCAAATCAAAGTTATAGAGGGAATACCGGAGAACTTGACCAACAAGAAACTTTTTCAGAGACTTAACGACAGTATAGCCACCTTGTCGAGATTCATCTCGCGGTCATCCGACAGATGCCACAAGTTCTTTGGCATACTAAAGAAAGACAACGGCCTCTAATGGGCCTCTAAGTGCGTCGACGCCCTGAAAGAGCTAAAGGCCTACCTATCATCACCCCCACTGCTCTCTAAAGCGGGACCTGGAGAACGCATCTTCCTCGTCTATCTAGCAGTGAGTACAGTCCTGGTTCGAGAAAATAAAGGTACAAAATCTCCCGTCTATTACATTAGCAAAACCTTAGTCCACGCCGAGACGAGGTATCCACACCTCAAAAAATTAGCCCTGGCCTTGGTCGTAGCTCCACGAAATCTTAGACCCTACTTCCAGTGCCACCCCATCTCGGTTGTCATGACTTTTCTCTTGAGGAGTATTTTGCATAAGCGCAAATTGTCGGGCAGATTGGCCAAATGGGTCATAGAATTAAGCGAACATGATATCACATATCAACCGCGAATGGCGATGAAGTCGCAAGTACTTGATGACTTCGTCGCCAACTTCTGCACAAAAATAATACCTGAAGTCAAAAGAGAAGCCGCCAACACCTCCCGTCAAATATAGGATCTGTGGATTTTGTACACCGATGGCGCTTCTAATGCATCAGGGTCTGGACTGGGACTCGTACTCGAGGTCCGGACAGGCGAAGTAATTTTTTGGTCCATAAGATGCCCAGACATGACTAACAATGAGGCCAAGTTTGAGGTCGTGATTGCAGTATTAAGGCTAGCACTCAAGTACGAAGCGAGGCGAGTCGTCCTACGTTGCGAATCTCAACTCGTCGTCAACCAACTCATAGGAAATTTCCTTATCAAAGATCAAAGATTACAAAAGTATCAGGCTGAGATCTACGAGTTATTGCCTGAATTTGATGAATTCCAGCTCGACTAGATCCCTCGAGCACAAAATATCAAAGCAGACGACCTCGCCAAACTAGCGGTGGCCACTAAAAGTATAACCGGAGAAGGAAACGTGGTCACCCTCCTGCACTCATCAGTCGATCAAATCAGGGTAAGAACTATAAACCTAACTTGGGACTGGCGCAACCGTATTGTTATATTCTTGCAGTACGGCATGCTCCCGAGTGATAAAAAAGAAGCCGAAAGCTTCGAATACAGGCGGCTAGGTACAACGTCATAAACAACGACCTATACAAAAGGACGTATGGAGGACCCTAGCAAAATTCTTAGGCCCAAACCAAACACGATGCGTTTAGAAAGAAGTCAACAAAGGCTACTGCGGAGCTCATTTTCGGCAATCGGGCTCTGGTCAGATGTATCATACGAGCAGGCTACTACTGGCCCACCATGAAAAAAGAGGTCGCCGACTTCGTAAGAAAATGCGAACAATGCCAAAAATATGCCCCTATGATACAACAAGTGGGAAAGCACCTCCACTCGGTCACCTCATCTTGGCCTTTCATCAAATGGGGGATGGACATCGTCGGCCCCCTCCCAGTGGGGCGAGGTAATGTACGACTTCTTTTAGTTTTAACTGACTATTTTTCCAAGTGGGTGGAAGCAGGTACATTCGCCCAAATACGCAAAAATGAAGTGATCGCCTTCATATGGAAGAACATTGTGTGCCGTTTCGGCCTCCCCAAAGAGATCAGTTGTGACAACGGACCCCAATTCACTGGGGAAAAAATCCTCAAATTGAGAAATGGCGTATCAAAAGCATACTCTCCACCCCGTACCATCCCGCGAGCAATGGGCAGGCAGATTCCACCAACAATTCAATACTGAACATCGTGAAAAAAAAGCTCGAGAACGCCAAGGGACTGATGAAGTAATTATTGCCGGAAATGCTATGGGCATACCACATAACGCCAAAAACAAGCACATAAGAGACACCCTACTCATTAGTCTATGCGACTGATGCCGTAATACCAGTCGAGATCGGAGAACCAAATATGAGATACTTCCATGAGAGCGGGTCGAGGAATGATTAAAGCAGAAGGCAGGACCTCGACGAAGTCGAAGAATAGAGAGATATGGCCTACATAAGGATGCCCGCCAAAAAATAATAGGCAGAACGCTACTACAACAAAAAAGCCAAGGTCAGACCACTCAAAGTCGGGGACTATGTTGCCATGCCCCGAACCTGGGCCTGGACGTAACACGGCACTCGGTGCCTGACTACATGTGATCGAGCCAACCAACTGGCTGGCTGAATCAACATGTGATATCATAACATACTGAATGAGGAAGATAAACTAACACATGCTGGTATACTGAAAGACTGGATGATAGAAATCAAATTGCGGAAATACTAATACAATTATGAAACATATTTGTAGCCAATATAGCTTAATATAAAAAGCCTGCGACTCGCTCTAGTTGTTACTCTAGTCTATGAAGCCTCTAACAAAGTACTGAAAACACTGACTGTCTGAAAATACTGAAGATTGTAAGGTAATGATAATGCCCCGAAAGAACTGGGGATCACCAAATAGCTGGTACGAGAATCCTAGCGCTCTGAATCATCAACTTATAAATCATTACCTGCATCGTGAGATGCATGCCCCGGGCAAAAGGGACGTTAGTACATTTGAATTGCACGGGTATGTAAAGCAACTGAAAGAAACAATTATAAATGCTAATACTGAAACTAAACTGATAACTGAGAATTGATAATTGATAACTGAAATGATAACTATTGAAACTGAAACTGAAATGATAATTGAACTGATAACTGGTAACTGATATGATAATTGATAACTGAAATGGTAACTAATAATTGAACTGAAAGGAAGTAAGGATATGAATACTCCCTCTTCTTAATGATGAACAACCTCTTTATCTGAATATTAAACTGCGGCCTGAGGCCCAATATATATATGTGCACAAATTGTGGCCTCGGGCCCAAGTATACGTATACATAACTGCGACCTCAGGTCCAACAATGCATAAAGCATAAAATGCGGCCTCATGCCCAAAGATGCATAAAGCATAAACTGCGGCCTCAAGCCCAAGGATGCATAAAGCATAAACTGCGGTATCAGGCCCAAAGATGCATAAAGCATAAAGTGCGGCCACATGCCCAAATACATGTGTTCAACATCCAGGAACTGAGAATCATACTGAAATACATGATGTTGAAATACTGAACCATACTTAGTTACATGATACTTGAATGCTGAATAGAGCTAGACTGAGACATGTATTCATGAACTGATTATGAAAATTGAAACTTCAACTACTTATGACATGCTGAGTAATCTAGACTGAGACTCGTGGGCATCAAACCCAAGTCTATATTGATTACGCACTGATTTCACAACGTTCAGAATGAAAGTCATCAACGAGTTACGAAGCTAGAGAATAGAAGTTCTGCAACTATTCAAGGAACTATTCAAGGAACTATTCTTAACTATATTTCTGAGGCAATTGGTAACGTAGTAAAAGAATTATAGTGTAGGGAGAATCATTAACATTCCTAAACATAGAGAGTTAACCTCACATACCTTAACTTCATGCTCTTGAGCGTAATATAACATTCGCCAACTCTTTCAACTTTAATCTATATCAATACAAGTCAAAAGGATTCCTGATTAGCAACAATAGTCATGTTTTGGTCACTTAGGCATTTTATCAAACACTTGGTGGCACAAAGCTTCATAGCCCTCATTAATGGTGTTTCTACACCCAATAACCCATTTTCTTGCTCCTAGATAAATTCTAAAGTCTCAAATGGTTATAATCAACATCATTATTCATCACCCATAAAGTAAACAACACCCTTAACCAATAATCAACAATCAACAACCCAAACCTATAATCGTTCATGCTTTTCTATCAAACCCATCAACACATAACTCATGAACTAGTCTATAATCATTATCCAATGTTAGAATCAATTAGAGGGTGAAGACATTACCTTTTTGATGTTCAATCCTCTTGCATCCGAGTTCTAGGGTTTCTTCTCTCAACAATGATGCCCCAATTGAATATATAATTATTTGGAGGGTTTACCCATGTTAATAAGATGTTGAAAAATTAAAATTAACTTAGAATCACCATTAGAACTTACCTTGGGTGGTGGAGGGACCCTTAAGGAATTAGGTTTTTTAGAGCTCCCCTTTCTAGAGCAAGTTTTTTATGTTTTGGGGTTGTGGGGGAAGAAATAGGGCTTAAATATGACTCCCCAAGTCCGGCCCCGCGCACCTGTAGGCCTGACCGTGGTAAATGGCAGGAACACTGCCGCATAATCGCGGTCGCGGTCCGGGGCGCGGCGGTTGCGCACTGTTCTGTAAAACACACATAACTTTTTGCACAGAGCTCCGTTTGGGATCCACAATATATCGTTGGAAAGATATTTCAAAGGCCTACAATTTTTAAGTTTTGTGTTTTCCAAAATTCCTTACAAAGTTTCACTAAACTCTGCTGGAAGATAGACCTTTTGTAAACTTAGTTTGTTTTATCGAATCTTATGCACCTCACTTTCCATCTTGATTTTGAAACAACTATTTTCAGCCATACTCACCCCGATAGGAATTCATATGTCTAAAATATCAAATTAATACCCATTTAACATATCCACACCTAATCCGAATGTACGGGGTGTTACATATGTACTCAAGGCCAAAACACAGGCAAGCAAGGACCCTCGGGAAGGCAAAATGGGAATGAATTAGGAAGACCCATACAAAATCACGGCAATAGAAAAAAAAGGGTAATTTCAACTAGAAATGATGGAATGAAAACTACTACTAAATAACTGGAACATCTCCACCTCAAGTACTTTAACTTCTAAGGAAAAATGTTAAACAAGTCGTACTCTTTTTCCCTCACCTAAGTTTTGTCCCAATTGGGTTTTCCTGGGAAGGTTTTTAATGAGGCGAAAATGAGGAAATTTCAAGCTAAAACACGAACAGGTGAGGACACAAGACGATTAGTTCATTTCCCGAACTCTCAATACTTCTCCAGGTCGACCAATGAAGGGACTAGATAGACTGGGACTGGAATACCATCCCGAAAATATGTAAATTTCTCATATATATATATATATATATATATATATAAGCAAAGTAGACAAGTGCATGAAGTTCGCCCATGTTTTCACCAAAACAACGGTGCATCAATTAAGCAAAAGTCACGATCAACCTTGTTCGAACCAATTGATGTAACGACCCGACTGGTCATTTTCTGAACCTGCACTTTGCTTGGTACTTTGAGGCCTCGGAATGGAGTTTTGTCAGTTCCTTTAGCTCCGTTGGTTGATCTGGACTTAGGAGTGCGTCCAGATTGTAATTTGGAGGTCTGTAGTCGAATTAGTCTTGGATTGGCGAAGGTTGGATTTTTGGGAAGTTCGACGGGGAGTGGACTTTTTGTATCAGGGTCGAATTATGATTTCGGAAGTTGAAGTAGGTCTGTAATGGAAAATGTGACTTGTGTGCAAAATTTGAGGTCAATTGGATGTTTTTCGATAGGTTTCGGTAGGGGTGTTCATAAAAACCCAAAGAACCGAACCAAACAGACCAAAAAAATCGATACCTTTTAGGTTAGGTTTGATTTTGGTTTTGAATTTTAAAAACCGATCAAATTTGGTTTGGTTTTGGTTTCAATCAAAAAATAACCGAAAAAACCGAACCAAACCGACTATAAAAGTAGCTAATTAAATTTATTATTACACCTATATATATGTATATTTTTTATATAAAGTTTCTAAAATTTTATGGAATATATTAGTCATTTATATTTTTAGTCTAGTTCTTTGCTATTTAATAATCTAATTTTTTGCCTTTACATTCTAGTGTTATTGGTGATTTTACTTTCGCTAAGTATAAAAAATATTATTTCATGCGAAAACAAAATTAATTTTTAATTGAGCACTTCAATTATTCATCATTATGTTATTCAATTATCATCAATATACCTTGGTAAATGATACATTTCTCAAAGAGAAATTGATTTGATAGTGTTATGTTGAAAATGTAGTCGCCGGAATATGCGTTTGGTAGTGTATGTCCCATATTTAAGAAAAAATTGGATAAATAACCGAAAAAATCGAAAACCCGACAAAAACCGAATCGATAAAAAACTGACTTAATTGGTATGGATTGGTTCCAATATTTGAAAAACCGACTTAATTGGTTTGGTTTCTTTTTTGGGAAAAACCGAACCATGAACGCCCCTAGGTTTCGACATCGGTTATAGAAGTCAAAGTTCCAAAGTTCATTGATTTTGACTTGAGGTACGATTCATCATTTTGATGTTGTTATGAATGAGTTGAAGCTCCGAGTAGGTTCATTTCGTCATGTAGAACTTGTCTGAAAAATTTGGCGCCATTCGGAGTTGATTTGATATGGTTCGGAGGCTCGGTTGCGATTCTAGAAGTTCTTGAAGTTTAGTTGATCTTCATGCGTTTTGGCGTCCGATTCGTGGTTTCAGAGTTTTTTTTAATGATTTGAGCGTGCGAGAAGGTTCGTGGTGTATTTTTGGACCTGGGTGCATGATTGGTTTGGAGACTCGAGGGCTCGGGTGAGTTTCAGATTGGTTTCGGAATGATTCTTAATAAACTTTGATTTCTGGTACTGGTGTTATCGCATTTGTGATGTTTTTGTCGCAAATGAGACTATTGCAATTGCGAAGAAGCCTCTCATTTGCGAAGCTGGGCTGTTGGGGAAAGGACTCGCATTTGTGAGGAATTTTTTTCTTTTGCAAGGCCTGTTGAGTTTGCATTTGCGGACTCAGCATCGCATTTACGATAAAGGCCTGAGCTGAGTTTGTTCGCATATGCGACCAACTGGTCGCTTCTACGAAGGTCCAGTGTTCGCATTTGCGACCTTTTGGCCGTATTCGCAAAGACAGTAGAGAATTTCAAGCATCGCATTTGCGAACCCCATGTCGCAAATGCGACATCTGCAGCCTGTTAAATGCTGAGAATTCCGAGACTTAGCTTTAATTTTGATATATTTTGAACCCTAGCTTCGACGAGAGGCGATTTGGTGAAGGTATTTTCATACCAAATCATTGGGTAAGTACCTCTAATCAATTCTCAACTATATTTCATGATTTTATATAGGATGTAACATCAAATTCATGAGAAATCTAGGGAAAATTTGGGGATTTTGTCAAAGTTTTGAAAAAAATGAAATTTTGGGATTTGAGAATCGAATAGGACTCGGATTTGAAAACAAAATATATATTTGGACTCGTGAGGCTATGGGCAGTCAAGACTTACCCTTGGACCCGGGATTTGACTTTTGTTGACTTTTTAAAAATGTAATAATAATCACAACTTTATTAATTAAAATTGTTTTCCCTTTCATTGTGTGATTTAATTAAGTCGTCTTTGGCTAGATTGAGCCGAACGGAGGTGGATCTTGTAAAGAAAAAGCTAAATTGAGTATTGAATTAGCCGAATTGAGGTAAGTGTCTTGCCTAACTTTGTTGAGAGAATTTTCCCTACTATTTGACATTGTTTGCTACATGCGGGGGTGATACATATATGAGGTGACGAGCATATATGCATGTGCTAGGGTTAACCATGCTCGGGGGTAAATTATGTTATAAATTGTGTCTTGTACACTCCCGTGATCTTCTTGCTTCATGCCTTACTTGATTCCTCAATACTAAGAACACAACATTAAATGTTAGAGACTAAGACTTAGATTATTATAACTTGATCCAATGTGATGGAATTCCGAGATTTCATTGATGTGTTTAGCTCGGTCATCATTATGTGTAATCATTAATACATTGCTACGACCGATATTCTCGAGATACTAGATTCTATACTTGGGTTGTAGATCATTTGTGAGATTTTTGGAAATACTTGAATAATAAGGTTCTTGCAGGTTTATTGAACCATTGTTGACTTGGAAAGTTGTGATTGAGATTGATTTTGATTATTTGTTTAAACACTCTCCGTGATGTTATTTATGTTCATTGCCTTGTGGTCATTGTTATACACATGTTTGGTAAGGAAGAATGTAAAGAACGAAGAGTAATGTCATGCCATTATATATATATTATCATGTGAGGAGAGTGTAAAGCACGAAAGGTGATGTCGTGCCATATCATTGAGAGTAAAAGTACGAAGGGTGATGCCGTGCCATATCATTAAGAGTAAAAGCACGAAGGATGATGGCGTGCCATGTTATGTGAGTAAAAGTACGACGGGTGATGCCGTGCCATTCCATTTCTATTATTATGCTTTCATGTTGTTGCGAGTTCATGGCACAGAGGATGTTTCCGTGTAAGTGAGGACGAGAGACATGCATTTTGTTATGATATCCTTTTCTTGCAGATATCTTCATGTCTTTACCATGAGTTGTTATTGTCTTATTCATGGTTCTTATGTGATTTGTCGTCACCATTCTGTCTTTATCCTCTATCATAATTTTTGTCGTGTTACCCATGCCTTCTATTTGTTTTACTTGTCAATATCCTGCCTACTTCCTACCGTCATGATTTCATCCATGTCATATGTTTTGTTGCACTTAAGTATAGGTCTTCTTCCATGTTAGTCGTTCATGTCTCTACTTGTTAATTTATAAAGATCATGTGTTCTCTTCCTTATTTGTCATATCTATCTTCATGCCTTCACTATGCTAGTTAGTTGAAGTTACATTCCTTTTTTCTAAATGTTGTCATTACCTCTATGCTTTCTGTCTAGTCTATTACTGATGTTCTTATGTACATTATCGTTCATCATTGCTACTTGCGTTTTTCCTACTTTGTCATTTCTGTTATCGGCATCTCTACTATTCGGTTGGTATTGTTTACACATAATTGGTGAGGATGAGATAAATGCACGAAGGGGTATTGTCGTACCGTTGGATTTGATGTCTTGAGTATATTTATCACATTATGAAAGTTTTGAGGTGATTATTGTGGTTAATTGGTTTTCTCTCTAAAGAAAGGAATGGGAGAGATGTTGGTACCTGTTGAATTGTGATTTCTTCTAGTACTCTGTTATTGTTTTGTACATCCATTTCGTGCACTCTATTCTATTATATTGTAGTATAATTTTGTCGTTAGTTTACATTACAGTGTTTATCAATAAGCATCTTTTAACTAAATAGCCTTTTCACTCCTTCGACGAGGTTAGTCAAGGTACTTACCAGTACATGGGGTCGGTTGTACTGATACTGCACTTCTGCACATTGCGTGCAGACTCTTGGAGAGGAGCTGCTGGTGAGGTCGGGTGCTGACCCTGAAGATGTTTGTGTATTTTGGATAAACGCTACCACTTGTCCTTGGTAGTTTTAGACATTGTTAATCTGTTCATGTAGTTTTCAAACATATCATGTAATTAACTATATCAACATTGTAAATATTAAGCCTTAGAAACTCATGATTTGTACTACCAGCTCATGGGTAAATTTGTAAAAGTTCAGATAATCCAATTTTACTTTCCTATAAATACAATTGACTTGTATCTTTTGTTAGTTGGCTTACCTAGCGGGTCGAGTTAGGTTCCATCACGACTTGTGATTTTTGGATCGTGACAAAATCCTTGAGCTTTTGATTTTCCACCTCCTCCTTGGCTTACTTAGGTCTAAGATTTGTCAAAAATCCCAAAAATAACATTTTTCCATTTTATATACCAAGTAGGGTAGGGCCGGGACGAAAACACCTTTTCCTACGCGAATTTGAAAATTACTCTGTAAAATTAGCACAGGTGCGCCGCCCAATGCGGCGCGCTGTGCGTCACATTAGTGGGGATTTCCAGAAACGTGGAAAAATTAACTCTAGTGCTTGTTTACCTTGAAAATGGTATTAACAATTATATTTGATTTGTGGTTCTAAAAATATGTGATTTATTTTAATACTAGTGATTAGGTGAGGAATGTTAAGTATAGATATGGAAAGTAAGATATGCAAACCAAAGTTGTCACAAAGTTGGGGCCTCGAGCTCGCTGGAATAGGGGGGCCTCGAGCTCGCTGGAACAGGGGGACCTCGAGGTCGAGTTATGGAAATTAATAATGAACAATAAATGAACGCAGTAAATGAAGAGCAATAAATCTGTGGAGTAATTGTTAAGCACTTTTAAGCAAGAAAGGTAGAGAATGTTCTATTGCAGTGAATATTCATGTGTTACAAAATGATAGGGGTCCCCTTTATATATGAGGGGAGAATTCCAACATAATACATGTATAATCATGACAAAGAAATGCTACTGGTACAACTGTATAATGGCTTAGTACAGACTTGTACTATATCTTGCAGACCTTGTCAGTTCTAACCACGTGTCTTTGGGATTTCCCCGCCTTTCCATGACGGTCATCGATTTTCATATCGCCTCGAGGTATGCAATGATAAGTCTTCGATATACCCTCTTGAGGGAAGCACTCCTGGGTCGAACCTCAGACTCTGCTTCGAACCCCTCGAACTTGGGCCCGGAATGCCATAGGGGGATTAAAATCGGACTTCCCCAATTTTGACAGTATACAAATAGACCTCGCGGTTCTTAGAGTGAAATGATAAGAAACGATTTGAATTCTTTGACTCTTCGACGTCCCCATCATAACATCAGTCACGTGGTGCCAGCGGTTGATGTGACAAAAGGGGATGTTCAAAGGTCATGCTTGCACGGCTTTCGAAGAGCATTGAATCGATTATGGCGGTTGGACGTCCTTCTGCCTTCTCCAATACACATAACTGACCCCTATAAGCACCCCAATACTTCACTCCTTAACCTTTTACTTTTCACCATATCTTCAAACCTTCAACCACTCTCCTTAAGTTTTTCTTGTGTTTGTCTCTCAACCAGTTTCGACCTTTTCTTCTGCAATCTTTCAGCAAAAATGGCAAAGACCTCTAAAACTGTTCCCCAAGATGATAAAGCCTCTTCATCATCACGCTCGTCTAAGGGCAAAGCAGTAGTGCCTCCTCGTATTGAGGAGTGTATCCCCGGACCTTGTGAAACGTCCTCCGATTTCAAGATCGACAAACCTTCTTTGAATTCGTGGTGATGTGAACCCATGTCCCGATACATTATCCTGATAACCAAAACTGGGAAGGTGAAGGTTGATTTCCGTTGGGGGAGGCGGTACAAGTGGAGGCTCCTTCTCGTGCGGAAGATATAACAACACATAAAGCCGGTTTCCTTAGTGTATACACATATCCTTTCACCCTAGGCTTGGTAGATCCATCTCCTCCATTGATAGACCCCGTGATCCTCGACTTCTGCAGACAATACCGGGTGACACTCGGACAAATCCATCATTTACATGATTAGATACTTTTCAAACATGGTCGAGGGGGTGCCTTTTACCCTCAACCATCTGATTAGAATGTATAGTCCCCGACTCTATCGAGGCGGCCTGATTAAGCTTCAACGTAGGGCGTCGAAGGTCCTCTTTTCCAGCATAGATGAGGACAAGTACAGAGGGTAGATGAGTAAAGACCCATAAATTTTTATGTCTAAAATAATGCCCGAATAGGTCCCTGTGTTTTTATAATTGTAGAAATTCTTAAAAACGGACCCTTTTGAGTAAAAAGTACCTCGGGACTTAAAACACAAAATTTTCCAGAATTGTGTTGTTATGCGACGCACTATGCAATCGCATAACGCGTATGCGGACCGCGTAGTGGTCGCATACCTGGACAGCCTTCTGTCCAATTTGAGGACATCTATGCGGCCCAAGATGCGATCGCATTTTGGAAATGCAGACCGCATAGCTGTCACATTCTTGCACCTCCATTTTTGCGGGGGAGGTTATGCGACGCACTATGCGATCGCATAACAGGTATGCGGACCGCATAGTGGTCGCATACCTGGGCAGTCCGGTTTTATTTTTGCCCTATTTTAGGGCCAACTATGGGACAGGAATGCGGACCGCATAGCAGGAATGCGATTGCATTCCTGACCGCATTTCCTGCTTTGCGGATCTTATAATTTCTAATTTTGCACCCGACCCTCAGTTTAATAAAACACCCCTCCCCTTCATTTTTAACATCTATCTAAACAAAAATAGAGAGAAGTGAGAGTGGGTTCTAGAGAGAGAAGTCCCCATCTTCCCCAAATTGATTCTTCAAACATCACTCATGCCCGGAAATTATCGAGTAATCTTCATCTTCTTCACTATAAGAGGTAAGTCCCCACCCCATTTCCTTTTTATTCTCAGGTCTTAGCTAAAAAGGGGTAGAACACATGGGATAATTGTGAAAATAAGAGATAAGACTTGCATGCATGTTAATAATCTTCCATAATCCAGTAAAGGGAAACGAGTTTGGGTAATTATTCGCAAAAAGGGGGTTAGTAATCTAAGGAGTCACCTAGCGTTCGATAAAATGCCTAAATGAGTTCGAGTTATGTTCATGGTTCCTAATTCTAAGTGAAATATGTCACATTGTGGAATAGATTGACGGTGCTAGACGGTCCGGTGATTTGTGATAGATATTAAAGGGGAATTTCGACTCGAGGTATGTATGGCTAACTTTAATCTTCATAGAGTCACCTTGTTGGTGTCCGAGCATTCGGTATGAGTTTCTTGCTGAGTATATGTGAATTGATTGTCCGGCTATGTTGAGGTGTAAGATTTCATTTTTCTGATTTTCTTTGTCGATTACCATGTTAAGTGAAATTGTGAAAGGTGATTTCTTGGTGATTACTCTATCATGTGCAAGGTTTGTTAAATGCTTGAATATGTTGGTATGAAAGAATGGTAACGAACCCAAATGTGTGAATGTAGCTAAGTGCTAAGGGCTGTGTAACAAGTGATGAAAAGCATTTATGGATTGATTTAATTGAACTAAATGACCATGGCAATATTGTATATGACTCATTGTCTGGCAAGGTTTATTGTGGCTTGGTTTCATACGGATTGTTGGATGTAATGAATTTATATTCTTGTTCATGAAAATCTTTGTGATTGAATTAATGGTTGATAAAGACTATTGTGAACACATGATTGTTTGGTTGTTATGAAATTGTACTCTTGATGATATGAATCCTTGTGATTGAATTGTGGGCTGTTATTGTTGCTATGAAATGTGATTGTACGGTGGGATCGGGTTGCGCGCCGCAACAGAAGAAATAAGGTTGGTGTGAGAAGAAATAAGGGTGGAATGTGAATTGTACGGTGGGATTGGGTTGCACGCCGCAACAGAATGTAATAAGGCTGAAATGCAATTGTCCGGTGGGATCGGGTTGCACGCCGTAACAGGAAGTAATAAGGGTGGATTGTTGAGAAGGAATAAGGGTGGAATATGATTGTGTTGAAATAAGAATCTGTGAAACTCTCAGTTGTGTTTGCTTCTGTATCTGTGCACTATTTGTTGGTTCATTTAACTGTCTCCTATCTGTGTATTGTTTGATTTTACTTAGAGTAAAGTTTGTTCATACATACTAGTACTATTCCACGGTACTAACGTCCCTTTTGCCGGGGGCGCTACATTTTTTATATGGATGTAGGTGGTTCTATAGCAGGTAGCTCAGCCCGCCGTTAGTGGTGCCTCCTCCTCATCTTTTCAGCAGTTCTAGTGAGCCCCATTTCCTCTCGGGGCCGTGTGTGGACTATATCATTCCCTTTTTCTTATGTTGTAAAAGGTATTGTCGGGGCCTTGTTGCCGGCAGGTTATGTAAAACTCCTAGTACTCTTAGAGGCTCCGTAGATATTGTGTGGGTTGTATATATGTATATTTTGGGCGGTAGTTGTACTCACTCGTAATTGTGGATCGCAACAGAAATGTTGTAGGTAACTTGTATGTTTTGGATTATCAATTGTTGAAAGTTAAAAGAGGAAAATGAACTTATGTTGTAAATCGTACTTTGTATATGAATTGGCTAATTCATATGGAACAACGTATATTATGAACGCGGCGTAATACGTTGGGTAGGAAAGGCAATCCAGGTCCGCTTGACTGGGTTCATCCGGTTAGGCGCCGGTCTCGTCCCTCGATTTTGGGGCGTGACAAGATGAGCTGCTTTGTCCGAGTTAGGACCTCGGACCTGATCCCTTCTGAAAGGATGCCATTCCCCGAGGAGTGGAATATGAAGCGTAAGTGAACATGTTGATTAAAGTATTTTCTCTTTCTTTTGGATCATCTTCCCATCGAACTAACTTCCTCTGATGAAGTAGTTGTCGAGTGGTATCCTAGCGCGATCAAGGATCTCTCGGGCTGGGTTCGCCAGCTCGACTCGAGCTGCCCATATGCCAAGCGTGTGTGGAGCGACTTGGCCATTACCCTATGGGAGGCTAAAAACCACGGTGAGGTTTTACTCTTTCCATACTTGAATTCCTCGAAGAAGATATCCTTTGAATGTACTCTTACTTTTTGTGTTTCTATTTTGTGCTTGTGCAGGCCTAGGAGAGCCTTTTTGATGAGGGAAGCCCCACCCAGGGAAGCACATACCCTGAAACCTGCTAAGGAGAAGAAGAGAAAGAGGAAATCACCGACTGAGTCCCCGAAGCCGAAGAAGGCTAAAGTGCCAAAGCTTAAGTTTGATTCAGCGACCTTAACTCCGGAAGTGGCAGAGGTCCTTCGATCTGAGGGCAAAGAGAAAGATGATTTCCCGCTAGTACTTAGGGGAAGAGTAAGCGTGACTGCTTCAAAGCTTGCTGAGTCGATGGCTGTTGAGCCGAAGGCTTCTGAACCAAAAGTTGATGATGCTTCCCCACCTCGGGCTGAAGAGATTCTAGAGGGTGGGTCGAGCAAAATTCCTGAGCCGGTCTACGGCCAAAACATATCCCGAGCCAATGGGAATTCAGTAGATGAACTCGGGGGGCTAGCTCTGAAGCTCCCCGAAGACAAGAGAAGGCCCCGATCGATCCCACCGGGGTTGTTAATGTAGAAGATTCTCCACCATGTCCTACATTCTCTCCTAGGGAAATACGGGATGCCAATAATAAGGAGACTCCCAACGCGGGGGCATCCCTCGGGGAGAATGATGTGTTTGAAGGATACTTCACCAGGGTTGAAGAAATCCTCGACCTTAACGCCTCGCTCATTTTTTAGGAAGCCGATAAGCTCTGCAAATAGGTAATCTTTTGACGACTATACCTTGAGTTTTGATCCTCATTTTCCTGATTTCTTCACTTTATGCTTTTAGGCCATAGTGCATTACAATCAGGCATTTGCTAAATCACAAGATGAGTTGTCCCACTATAAGGAAGAGTGTAGGAGGTTCTCATCGGAGGCGGACGAGTCCAGGGCACTTTTTTCCAAAAAGGAGGAGGGATTTCGTGATCTTCAAGCACGTTTGGAGACGGTATCACGAGAACAGACTGATCTCGAAGAGCAGGTAATATAGTCTTCGTATGTTTATTTTTGTGTTCGTCTTACTTTAGCATTTAATGCCCTGACTTGATTTTTACAGCTTAAGCAAAAGGATGACCTGATGTGGGAAGAGCTTAGAGTCAGGGATGCTGAGATCCTCGGACTTAAGCTGTGCATGGACGAGATAGCCTCCGAGAGAGATACTCTCCGAGGGAAGTTGACATCGGCCGAGCATCAACTCCAAGATGCAAGGGCAGAAAGCAATAAGTATAATTATCTCCATGGTGAATTGGTCGTCGCGCTATCCTTAGCCAAGTCTAAAGTCGACGCGCACATATCTTCATACCGGGAAGATGTTGTTGCGAAAATGCTCGAGCCAAGAAGATATCTGAAGAGGACGAGCTCGAGCTGACTCGATCTCTCGAGCATGCTCGATTGAGATCTCGGAGACAGACTCTCGAGGAAGCACATGCAGGGGGCCTCGATCTTTCTGCTGAGATCGAAAGAGTGAGGGCCTTAGAAGAAGAATCGGCAACTCTGCTTACATCTGATGATGATTCAGAAAATGGCTCGGAAGATGATGAAGATGAAGACGAAGTCCTCGAGGGGGAAGAAGTCGCTGATGCTTAGGGGGTCGAGGGGGAAGGCACTATTCCTTAAGGGACTCCATCCGATCAAGTGACCCCGGTGGTAGATTAGGCTTCTATTTGTTTCTTTTTTATGTAAGGGCTCCGAGCGTGAGCTTTGTAAATATGTTTAGTGAACCCTTGTTCTATATAAAAGAATCTTCGCTTTTCATCATTTCCTGCCTTTCCTTTGTTCTTTTGGAATAAACTTTGATGCTTGCCTATAGTTAATCCGATGTGTTGGATTTACAACATAAAACCCTTGGGTTTTCATGCTTGACGAATAATCGATAAAAGTTGACCGTTTAGGGTTCGATCCTCGAGTCAAGTTTTGAATCGGGGCTATCGACCCTTAGGTTTTAAAATATTGACCCTTAGGCTATTTTCAATTTGGCCATTAGGCTCTTTGGATTGGCCCTTAGGCTTTAGGTTGGCCATTAGGCTCTTTAGGTTGTCCCTTAGGCTCTTTAGGTTGGCCCTTAGGATCTTATTAGGTCGGGTCGGTTTGACCTCTAATATGGCTATAGTTTCCCCCATTCTGGCTGAAGACTTTTAAAGTTTTGGTTATGCTTTGGCATGTTTTGTGTTCGTTCGACTCTTTGACGGCTCAAACAAGAACCTCGATATGTGACGATAGTTGAGTACCTCGTGAGGTTTTCTCGAAGACTGATTTTTCGAAGCCTTTTTATTGAAGGCTAATAGTTTCGAAGCCTTTTCATTATTTGGTGTTGATATTATCGAAGCTCCTTTGCTTACGTCGAGCGTAGCCTTATTAACTGGGTTTTTCGAAGTATTTGAAGGCCTTTAGATTTTATCGGCAGATGTCGGACATCTCCGATCCGTGTTAATTCGGTCGTAGCCTTTTAATGTGACTGTAGTCTTTATGTTTGGTCGTAGCCTTTAGTGACGGGGTGAGATGACTTCGGCGTCTATATCGAGGGTACGCCTTTTCAGGGGTCTTACAAGTTCGAGTATATAGCCTTGGCCTTAAATATCGGGGTTATGCCTTTTTAAGGTCTTATAAATTTGGGCATGCCTCGTTGAGGTCTTACAGATTCGATGCTGCCTCACTGAGGTCTTATAAATTTGGGCATGCCTCAATGAGGTCTTACAGATTCGATGCTGCCTCACTAAGGTCTTACGAGCTCGAAGTTGCCTCATTGAGGTCTTACGAATTTGAGTTTTTGATGGATCGATGAGCTGACTGTCGATGATAGTCCCTGAGTGTTCGAGAGTTTTTGCCCCTTGAGCCGTTTTACGTGAAAGTAGCAAACTTCTAGGAAGCACAAAGCGTTTTGATAAGCAAAGAGGCTTCTTCAATTACTTGATATATGTGTACATGTTTTTGCCTTTGGAAGCTCGATTATTCTACATAGACACGGTTCATTTGACCGTTTGGCCCAATACATCATTCTCCTATCGAGGACCTCTTAGGCATAACTTGATTCCTTCCGAAAGATAACCTCCGAGGGTGATGCCCCCCAGTATTCGAGGTTGATTGAAAAGAATCCTTGGATACTCGTTGGGTTCTCCTTAGGTAGCATATAGATGTTGCCTCTTTAAAAACCTCGCCGGTAAAACCCATTTAGGATAAAACCCGATCTAAGGGAAAAAGAGTGCAATGTATGCTTTAAAACCCAAGGTATTCGAGCTGAAGGGCGCTTCGTCTCCTCTCAATCGAACACCTGTAATAAGTTAGTATGAAACATAAATGAAAAGGGGGAAGGTTGTACCTTAACAGTAATAGCGTTTGAGCATCGATATGTTCCAATTGCTTGGTAGTTACTCGCCTTCCATGGTGCCAAGTTTGTAGGACCCTTTGCCTACTTCTCCGAGGACGTGGTACGGTCCTTCCAAACTAGGACTTAGCTTCCCTTCATTTGGGCTTCGAGTGTTGAGGGTGACTTTCCTAAGGACTAAGTCCCCGACTCTGAAGTATCGAAGGTTTGTTCTCCTGTTATAGTCTCCTGTTATAGTATCTTTCGATCCTTTGTTTTTGGGCGGCAATTCAGATCAATACAGCCTCTCGCTTTTCACCTAGTAGCTCGAGGATTGTAGTCATGGCCTCATTGTTTGAGTCCTCGGTGGCATGTTGAAATCTGGCGCTCAGTTCCCCGTCCTTGGCCGGTATCAAAGCCTCGGACCCATATACCAAATAGAACGGTGTCTCTCTTGTGCTTGACTTCGAAGTTGTTCGATACTCCCATAGTACTTCAGGCAACACTTCTCTCCATTTTCCCTTCGCATTTTCTAGCCTCTTTTTCAAGTTTTGAATAATGGTCTTGTTCGTGGACTCGACCTGACCATTTGCACTTGGTGGTAGGGCATTGATAGGATCCTTTTGATTTTACGATCTTCAAGGAATTTCGTCACCTTGCTGCCAATGAACTGCTTCCCATTATCACATGTAATCTCAGAAGGGATCCCGAATCGGCATATGATGTGGTCCCAGATGAAGTCAATGACTTCTTTTTCTCTTATCTTCTCTAAGGCATGTTCTTCCACCCATTTTGAGAAGTAGTCAGTTACAAATAGAATAAATCAAGCTTTACCTGACATCGTTGGTAGGGGGCCGACGATGTCCATCCCCCATTTCATGAGCGGCCACGGTGATAAGACTGAATGTAATTGTTCACCGGGTTGGTGAATCATTGGTTCAAACCTTTGGCATTCGTCACACCTTCGAACAAATTCCTTGGTGTCCTTTTCCATGATATCCCCATAGTAGCCCACTCTGATCACCTTTCGAACTAAAGAATCGGCACAAGAGTGGTTTCCATAGGTGCCTTCATGGATTTCTCGAAGCACATAATCGGTGTCCCCCGGTCCTTAGCATACTGCTAGAGGACCGTCGAAGGTCATTCTATACAGTGTTCCATTCTCGTCGAGTGAAAATTGGGCTGCTTTGGCTCGAAGAGCCCTCGATTCTTTTGGGTCCGTGGGCAGCTTCCCGTTTCTCAAATAGCCAATGTACTTGTTCCTTCAATACCATGTTAGACTTGTTAAGTTGATCTCGGCATGACCTTCAATCATCGACTTGGATAGCTATAAAACAGCCCCCGGGAGTATGTCATCTTCTTCGACGGACGTTCCCAGGTTTGCGAGTGCATCAGCCTCGCTGTTTTGTTCTCGAGGTATGTATACCAGAGTCCATTCTTTGAAGCGATGCAATGTGACTTGAAGTTTGTCTAAGTATCTTTTCATCCTATCGTCCCGGACCTCGAAGCTCCTATTTACTTGGTTTACTACCAGAAGGGAGTCACATTTTGCTTCGATGACTTCTGCTCCTAGGCCCTTGGCCAACTCGAGACCTGCAATCATAGCCTCATACTCGGCCTCGTTGTTAGTCAATTTCGCAGTTTTTATAGATTGTCTAATTATGCCGCCCAGAGGTGGTTTCAGAACTATGCCGAGCCCGGACCCTTTTACGTTTGAGGCACCGTCAGTGAATAGGGTCCATACCCCTTTGATGGTGTGCCCGTTTTTAGCAAGAGTTCTTTCTCTATCTCAGGCATGAGGGCAGGCGTAAAGTCGGACACAAAGTTTTCCAAAATTTGGGACTTGATAGTTGTTCGAGGTTGGTACTCAATATCCTACCCTCCAAGTTCGATGGCCTATTTGGACAATCAGCCCGATAATTCGGGCTTATGCAAGATGTTTCGAAGAGGGTATGTTGTTAAAACACATATGCGATGGCATTGAAAATAAGGCTTCAATATTTTAGATGCACTTATTAATGCAAGAGATAATTTTTCTAAGTGTGGATACCTGGTTTCAGCATCTCCTAGGGTCCGACTTAAGTAACAGACAGACAATTGCGTACCTTGTTCTTCTCGAACCAACACACCACTTACTGCTACTTCGGATACGGCCAGAGATAAGTATAGCGTTTTGTCCTCCTTCGGGGTGTGGAGCAAAGGCGGGCTCGAGAGATACCGCTTTAATTCCTCTAAGGAATGTTGGCATTCCCTAGTCCACTCAAAGCTGTTTTTCTTCTTGAGTAAGGAGAAGAAGTGGTGACTCCGATCTGATGACCTCGAGATGAATCGGCCTAAGGCCATTATCCGCCTTGTCAGCCGTTGTACGACCTTCACATTGTTCACCACTGTGATTTCTTTGATGGCCTTGATTCGTCGGGGTTGATCTCGATTCCCCTGTTCGACACCATGAAGCCTAAAAATTTGCCTGAACCTACTCCGAAGGCATATTACTCGGGGTTGAGTTTCATGTTGTAGCTTCTAAGGATATCGAATGCTTCCTGCAAATGAGTCAAATGGTCCTCTGCGCGCAGGGACTTAACTAGCATGTCATCAATGTAAAATTCCATAGACTTGCATATTTGATGTTCGAACATCTTATTAACTAGGCGTTGATACGTGGCTCCCGCAGTTTTTAGCCCGAAGGGCATTACATTATAACAATATGTACCATACTTGGTGATGAACGAATTATTTTCCCTATCCTCCGGGTTCATTTGAATTTGATTATACCCGGAGTAGGCATTGAGAAAAATTGAGGATCTCGTGACCGGCCGTGGCATCGATCAGGCGATCGGTGTTGGGTAATGGGAATGAGTCTCTAATGCATGCTTTATTCAAGTCTTTGTAATCTACGCACATTCTTAATTTATTCCCTTTTTAGGGACTACTACTACATTAGCTAACCATTCGAGATATTTTACCTCCTTGATGGATCCTATTTTGAGAAGTTTCATTACCTCATCTTTGACGAACGCATGTTTTACCTCGGACTGAGGTCTTCTTTTTTGCTTCACCTGTTTGAACCTGGGGTCGACATTTAGTCGATGGGTGGTTATTTCCGGCGGGATTCCTGTCATGTCTAAATGGGACCAAGCAAAGCAATCAATTTTGTTAATAAGAAATTGAATGAGTTTTTTCCTGAGTTAGGGGGTTAATCTCGTTCCCAGGTATACCTTTCGATCTGGAAGATGCTCGATCAAAATGGTCTGTTCAAGTTCTTTAACCATTGATTTTGTTGCATCCGACTCTTCGGGGGAGACGAAGGTTCGAGGTGTGAGGAAGTCTTTTCATCATCCTCGTTCATCTGCTCATAGACCACATATCATTCGAGGATCTGCTTGTCTTCTGGCTTTTTCGAGATGGAGGGTGTCGATGTTGGTGCCATGTCATGTACCACGAATATCTCCTTTGCTGCATGCTGCTCTCCGTACACTATTTTTACACCATCCTTTGTCGGGAATTTCATCATTTGATGAAGAGTTGATGGTACTACCCTCATGTTGTGTATCCACGACCTTCCAAGTAAGGCATTGTACCTTATGTCACATTCGATAACATGAAACTTGGTGTCTTGAATCATACCGGACAGGTTGACTGGGAGGATGATTTCCCCCCTTGTTGTTTCACTCGCCATGTTGAAACCATTGAGGACCCGAGAGGCGGGTATGATCTGATAGAGCAGTCCCAGCTTCTCCACCACCCTCGACTTGATTATATTGGCTGAGCTATCTAGATCCACGAGCACACGTTTAATTTGAAATTTATTCAAGAGAAAAGAAATTACCAGTGCGTCATTATGTGGTTGAGACAAGGCCTCGAGGTCTTCTTCACTGAATGTAAGGGCGTCCTCGGGCAAATAGCCCCGAGTTTGCTTTTTTGTTGCGACAGATACTTTTGTCTGTTTGAACATGGATCCCTATGGGGTGTCGATTCCTCCAATGATCATGTGAATGATGTGCTGGGGTCCTTTTGGTTTGTTCTTCCTGTTCGCTCCTCTTTCTCGAAAGTGGTTCTTGGCTCGATTGTTGAGGAATTCTCGAAGATGCCCTTCGTTGATCAGTCGGGCCACCTCCTCTCAAAGTTTCTTACAATCCTCGGTCCTATGACCATGAATGCCATGGTATTCGCACATTAAGTTGGGGTTCCTTTGGGAAGGATCTGACTGTGCGGGCTTTGGCCACCTGGTATCTCTGATATTACCCATGGCTGATACGATATCTGAGACATCGATGTTGAAGTTGTATTTTGACAATCGAGGTGATTCCATTGTCCTCGAATGTCTGTCAAACCCGGTCTTTCTCATAAGTCCCCGGGAATTTTGTCCTCGATGTATCCCCCGATCAGTTCGAGGTATATTCTGCCTCGGAGTGTTTCTTCGATCTTTGACGTATGGTTGATATCTTTCTTTGCTTGGTCTTGACTCCCTTTCTGTAGACCTTGGTTCCTTTGCTAAGAACCTGTTAGGATATACAGAGCCTGAGGGGGCTCCAAATTGGTCGTCCTCGACCCTGATTTTTGATTGATACCTGTTGTGCACATCCGCCCAAGTTACAGCGGGATACTCTATCAAATTTTGCTTCAGCTGCTTCGAGGCTACAGAGCTTCGTTCATTCAAGCCTTGAGTGAAGGCCTACACTGCCAGTCATCGGAGACTGGTGGTAATTCCATTCGCTCCATCTGAAAGCGAGCTATGAATTCCCTCAGCATCTCGTTCTTCCTTTGTTTGATTTTGAAGACGTCGGACTTCCTTGTAGAGACCTTCATGGAACCAGCATGTGCCTTCACAAAAGAGTCTGCCAACATGGAAAACGAATCTATCGAGTTCGGGGGGAGGTTATGATACCACATCATGGCCCCCTTCGACAACGTTTCTCCAAATTTCTGCAACAAGACGGACTCGATATCGACATCTTTTAGGTCATTCCTTTTTATACCGCACGCATATGTGGTAATAGGCTCATTGGGCTCTATGGTCCCGTTGTACTTCGGGATCGGGCATCCTGAACTTCTTCAGAATAGGATTTGGAGCCGCACTCGATGGAAATGATTTTTGCACGAACTTCTTCGAATCTACCCCCTTCAGAATCGGAGGTACACTCGGGATCTGATCGACCCTCGAGTTATAGGTTTCTACCTTTTTGTCGTTGGCCTATATCTTCTTTTCCCCTGATTGGATCCTCTTGGTGAGGTCCTCGAGCATTTTTATAACAGCAGGGTCTGCTGCTGACCCATTATTACTCGATCTCTCGGGTGCCTGCTCGACTCAAGGAGTCGTTCCCGGTACTGATGTGCTTGGAGTTTTCTGCCGACTCTGTAGCTGAGAAATAGCCACTTGTTGTGCTAGTTGAATCTCAAAAATGACTTGGAGGCTAACTTCTCTTTCCTCCCGAGCTGGAGTCCTCTACGCTTCATGTTGGTCTCCTCCGCGCACACTTCTGTCGGTATGAAAGCTTACATCGACATGCAAAGCGTTGCGTGAGCCCACATCGACGGGGATTTGTGCTGGTGCCACCCCAGGGTTTTGCAATAGTATACCAGCGTCTGAGGTAGTTGCACTGTTCTCCCCATGAAGCCCAAGACCGTTGTTTTCGTGTGTATTTGGTGAGTTAGACATTTTTTGACCTGAAATCAATATTCTTGGACAAGAAAAAGTGTGAAAAATAACTTGTGTTTTCATAAAACTAGCACCAAAACAATCACTATTATTTTTAGCCCCACAGTGGGCGCCAAACTGTTTACCTTGAAAATGGTATAAACAATTATATTTGATTTTTGGTTCTAAAAATATGTGATTTATTTTAATACTAGTGATTAGGTGAAGAATGTTAAGTATAGATATGGAAAGTAAGATATGCAAACCAAAGTTGTCACAAGGCTGGGGCCTCGAGGTCGAGTTATGGCAATTAATAATGAACAATCAATGAAGAACAATAAATGAACGCAGTAAATGAAGAGCAATAAATCTATGGAGTAATTGTTGAGCATTTTTAAGCAAGAAAGGTAGAGAATGTTCTATTGCAATGAATATTCATGTGTTACAAAATGATAGGGGCCCCCTTTATATGGGAGGGGAGAATCCCAACATAGTATGTCTAATCATGTCAAAGAAATTCTACTGGTACAGCTGTATAATGGCTCAGTACAGACTTGTACTATTTCTTGTAGACCTTGTCAGTTCTAACCACGTGTCCTTGGGATTTTCCCGCCTTTCCATGACGGTCATCGATTTTCATATCACCTCGAGGTATGCTGTGATGAGTCTTCGATATACCCTCTCGAGGGAAGCACTCCGGGGTGTAGCCTCAGACTCTGCTTCGAACCCCTCGAAATCGGGCCCGAAATACTATAGGGGCCTTAAAATCGGACTTTCCCGATTTTGGCCGTATACAATGTTATTTTCTCTTGACGCGTCGCACAGCATGGCGCACAATGCGTCGCACCACTGTATTGTTTCTGCTACCTTACGCTATTGATTTTGCAATTTTAATTCCAAAGCTCAATTCTTTGTGATTCTTGCCTAACTCTCACTTATCCCATTCCTTTGATTCTTTGTGTTTGTCTTCTATAGCTTCTGTCTCTTGCATGATGATTTTTCCATTAGCAGGTCTCATTTGTCACATTGAATTGCAAAGGTGCTAAGCACCATTTCATCTCTTTGTTATTATTTTCTTCTTTTTTCTATGCATACTCAGTTTTCGACCTCTGAATTCGATTCAAGCTTAATTTTTGAACTTTTACTCAGATTTTAAAGCTCCAAATAGCTCGAATTAGCTTCAAAACATCTACATAACTCAGAATCACTCCTATAAGGCATAAAACACACAATAAGAGCAAACCACTACCAAATAAATCTCAAACACAAATAAAGTGACTAAAACACGAGATTATAGCCTACCATCACTAAACTTCCTTGGTCAAACAAAACACGCTTTATTTTTAAGTCTAACACATTAAGAGAGATTGCTAGAGCGTCATTATGTGGCAGAAAAAGTCTGTCAATGTATTCCTTTCTGAAGGTGATATCATCTTCTGCGACTTCCCAGAGTATCCTGTTGTGAGTCACTAATATCTTTATTTTCTTGTCCGCCGAGAAGGTTACGCTAGTAATTCCATTCCCTCCAAAAATCATGTTGATAGTCAATCGAGGGGAGTGTTCTGCTGCCTTCGAAGGATCTACATTGTCCATGCTTCGACCCTGATTATTTTTGGCTCAATCACTTAAAAATTTCCTGAGATGGTCATTCTTAAACAATGTCATCACCTTTGTAGATGCCGGCAATCCCCAATTTTGTGGACGTGAGTTCCATGATATTTACACCACAAATTAGGATCCCTCTGGCTAGGATCGGATCAGAAATGCTTTGGGAATCATGCTTCTTTGATATTCGTCATCGCTGACACCAACTCCACTATGTTGATGTTGAAGTTATAATTAGATAACCTGGGATATCTAATTATCCCCGATACCTCTTTTTCTTGGGCAATTCTGAATATGTTCGCCTTCTTGTCTTAGACCTTCCTTGCCCCGCTATGGGCCTTGATGAATGAATCTGCAAGCATATCAAAAGAGTCAATTGAATGCTCGGGTAGGAGTGCATACCATATCAAAGCCCCTTTTGTGAGGATTTCACCAAACTTCTTCAGCAAGACCGATTTGATCTCATGTTGAGCCAACCCATTCCCTTTTACACCCTTAGTGTAGGTTGTGATGTGCTCCTACGGATCCGAAGTCTTATAGTATTTTTGTATATACGGCATCTTGAACCTCTTCGAAATTAATTCTAGCGTTGCGCTCGGCTTAATGTCAATTGCATGTATTTCTTTGAATCTGGGCCTTTTAAAACTAGTGGTGCGCCCGGAATCTGATCCATTCGGGCGTGAAACTCCTTCATATTTTGATCCATCCGTTTGTTTATTCCCTCATAAACCTCATGAGTTCGGTTTTGAAGGGGTCATTCCCGTTATCATTCTCATATCCGCTACCGGTCCGTCCAGCACCGTTGGACTTGACCTCCCACTTGGGTTGTTATTATTGACTCTTTGAGCCGTTTGATTTGCAGGAGCACTGGGAAGAATCGGGGCCCTTCCGTGAAAGCACCTGACAACGCTTGTTTTAACTCTGTCATTACCCGGTCTTGCCTTTTGAGGTGACCCATGATCTCATTCTGCTGTTCTCTTAAGATTTTCACCGTTTCCATGACATGTTCTTCCTCTGCGTCATTGTTAGTTAGCTCCCGCACATGTCGGGGGTACTGCCTTTTACGAACCGGGGTTGCTTCGTCCCCCTATTTACGGGTGTCGCTGATTGAATCTTTATGTTGAGGCAAATTTTCATGTTCCTCAACATTGTTCGTGATGTTGACATCATTAGCTACCATTGTTGATTTCTTGCTAAGGAAAAATCAAACACGTTAGCAATAAACATAAAGATCAAAGAAATTACGCAGCTGTCTAAGCCCCATGGTGAGCGCCAAATTATTTACCAGTTAAAAGGTACAGTTAAATTTGTTACGTGATTTATATACAAGTGAACTGATTTGATCCAAAAAATAATAAAGAAATAAGATTAAAATAAGACTCGGTAATCGAAATTGAAGAAGATGACAAGCCCATCTTTGAGTGCAAAAATAAAGTTCGCTTGTCTCCGAGGACAAAAATGAAAACAATGTAAAAAAGCAAATAAAGTTGTTTAATTGAGAATAGAAACAAAATACAACATATGTTTTCCAAGGATTTTCGTGTGTTACAATGGATGTTGAGCCTGCTATTTATAGCTATATGATGTCGTGTTATAATTCCATATATATTGACATTATTTATCCTACCTCTTGTCGTTTGGATGCTTATTTTTGCAACAATTAAGCTTAATAGAGTTTATTTTACGTGTAAGAATGTTTGGACATGAAGTGGAGAAATGTTGCATGAAATGGTACCTCAAAGATACAAAATGGAGCAATAAAAGAAGAGGTGAAAGACAATGAAAAGTCGCCATAGACAGTGCCTCGTGCCGACGATGCCATCCGAGCAAATTTTAATTACTCATTATGTTTGGACATGTAGAACTCAACCTACCTTATAAATACATCCTAAACATAGTTTTTAGGGGGGAAAGACATTATTGGAGAGGCAAAAGACTATGGAACACTCTGGAGCACGAAAATCATAGGAGTTTTTTTCTCTGTTCTTCTTTAATCTATAGTTTAATGTTTTTGAATATTACAATGGTTGTTTATACAACTATGAGTAGCTAAAATATCTAATCTATGGTTTGATGGAACCTTTTGGAGGATTTCATGAATTCTTGTTACGTTTTAATATAATTTTGCCTTTGAATATCCCTACTTGTTCAACTACGTGCTTATTGTTGTTGATTGAATGGACATCAATTTACTATTCCTATTTATTATGCATTGCTTGAGAAAGAGTGCATATTTAGGTTGTTTGCGAACAACGTCACTTCCAAGGTATATGAGATATCAATTCGGCGAGTTTAAAGCGAGATTATAGATAATGAAGCTTTGACGTGATCATAGTGAGCGGTGAGAAAATGCAAGCTAGCATAATTCGAGAGAATATGACTTACATTATTGTAGTTGCTCGAGAGAGAATTACGATAAGTCGAGTGCTCGTGAACAGTAGAAAAAACTTAGGCAAAATTGTAAAAGACGTAGCGGGAAGGATTCCAACAATTGGGAAAATCATAACTCTAAGCTTTTCCAATCTTGTCTCTAACCATTTGTATCCCTAGTTGTTAATTTACTTTAATTTGTTAGTTAATTAGTTAGACATGAGAATCTTAATATTTATATCTTTGAATTGTTCGAGCATTTCTTTTTAGTGATATTGAACAGTTATAATAAAACCTTAGTTCTATGTGGGATTCGACTTCAGACTTTTAGACCGGATTATATTTGCAGCGACCGCTTATCCTTTTTAGGACTAGAGTTGGCTTGATCAAATTTTGGTACCGTTGTCGGGAAACTAACAGTGTAGTTGTAGCTGTACATATTGCTAGATTTCAAGTTTGAACTTTTATTTTGTTTTGTTTTGTTTTATTTTTTAAATTTTATTTTATTTTACTTGTTGAATTGATAAACATGACATCTTGGAATTATGGAAGTTTAGGTGTTGGTAATTTTACTTTTGATCAGTATACATATTGTGAAGGAAACCACCTGTGCCAAAATTTTCAAAACGTTCCTAAGAGTGAGTTATGTGCACCAACTCAATCTTATTTGTGGAATGTGTGTAGTGGCCAAAATGGTCACTTTTGTGGTTGTACTTGTATTTCTTATCCTCCCCCATCCCCTTACTATGACAACTCTACTTTTTCTTGTGAAATGAATAGGAACGAAGGACCCAAGGATGATGACCTGAAGGAGATCAAGGACATGTTAAGGTACCTTGTGGTAAATAATAATGAGACATAACTGGAGATACAAAGGCAAGAGGAAACTATTTACAACTTGGAGGCTCAAGTGAGTCAAATAGTTGAAGCTTTTAATGCTCAACAAGTTAATAGTATGGATAGTAACTAGGAGCAATGTACATTAGAGACAGAAATTGAGGTGTTGTCTCTATACCTAGGGAAACAAGATCCTAGGATCAAGCCCCACTTAAATGACAATAAAGGAGTCATTGATGAATATGTAACGATATTTCATGAATGCTTCTCTGTAACAGTTAACCATTTAATGTTAGAGAATGTTATTCATTGAATGTTATCCGATGGAAAATATTTGGCATGCTCTTGTTGACCATGTTCCCTTCGGGATTTACTCGATGTCAGTTGTAGTAGTTGTTCCCGGAACCGTTGTTACTTGATTTGTCTGTTACCTGTTTTTGGTTCCACGTGCCATGTTCGTATTCGACCATTTATTATAAACTATTTTTATCCTATACACTAAAGGAGTTTGAATCTTAATTTTGGGACGATATGGTGTATATTTGAGGTGGTTTGAATTGAAATTTTAATCAAATTCGAAACAGAAGATGAACATAAAAAAAAGGTGACTTGTTTATCTCGTGTATTATTTATGTATCCCATATGTATTAAATATGTATTCCATGTATACAAGTATTTGAGATACATATTAGAGTTGCTAGCTAGTCGGTCGTCGAGTCTGACACCTGCCTGGTCAAACAATAGAAGTAACACACACTAGCCTAACATTTTTTTAACTAGTAGCTGAAGCCCGAAAGCTCCCAAACACATCAAATCTTTCTACATTCAGCTAATATCTAATTACAAGGAGAAGCTCTGGTAACCGACGACCCTTCTCTATTATAGCCACTGACATTATTCATAAAAGACCACAAAACCTCATCCACCCATCTCAAAAATAACTTGAGTAAGAACCATTTAGTTCCGCATGTACTCATCAAGCTAGCCATGGTCCTAAAATCTAAAAATGAAACTTATCTGAGAGGAAAGATGGGGGAATGGCTGAAAAATTCCTCTTTCGACTACCTTCTATCTTTTAGCGTGTACCTACGTATACAGTATACACTAATGTACGCACGATCGTACCCTTGGATGGTTGATCGTTATAGGCTTCTAAGAAAAAGACACAGACAAGTTTTGTCCTATTGATTCTTTATTTATGTATAGGTTATATATGGATAAATTATTCAATGTTGATAGTTGTACAAAGTTATACCAAATTGGTGTATAACTTTATAGAATGATTATATATCGAACAACAACCCTCGGAAACCATTTATCTTCAACATGCACTACCATTACTCTTACCATCCTCATCACCTCATCACGCCAGATGATCATCCGATTACCTTCATAGAACACCAATAAACACCATACATAGTAGACATCAAATAAGGTCCAAGACCGCCATTTTCCAATCTTATTCCTTCCAATTTGACGATATAACCTGGAGGACACACATATCAAATTTTCAGAGCCAATCACATACAAAAGAAATTTGACCGAACCTTTTCACATTTTTATTTGATGAACATTATAGTGATTTTTGCTTGAGAGAAGGTTGTTAGATTTTTATGATTTGTTGGGTTTTCAAGGTTAAAGGATAAGGATATTTAGGAATCTGGGTGCTTAAGAGAATTTGGGTATTGGGTGAAATGGGTCGTTTCGACTTGCCATGTAGGGTATAAATTCTTTTTTAGAATCAGCTTGTTTTTTGAGAAGCACTTTGTCTCGGAAAATCCAATAGAGAAGTATTTTTGTAGAGTAATAGCTTGTGTTCAGCTAATTTATTTGAGAAATACTTTTTATTAAAAAAATGTGTATGGATAATCATTTAAAAAATACATTTGATTGCCAAACAAAACATCATCAAGGTTCATTTTAAAGTTAGTATCATGTAAACAGAAAACTTCTTTTAAATAATTATTGCGAAAGACGATAATTGATTGTTTTGTATTCCTTTTGAGCTCCAATGCCTTCAAAATACTAAAATAACATCAATAACTTCTTGCGTCGTAAAAATAACTTAAAGATGAACAATTTAAGGCAAGATTGGACACTTAAAAATCATATGAATTATAAGCTGTTGGATCAAGAAGCTAAATGATTTTAAATATTGACAAAGGAACTCAGAGTTGAACCAGGTCCATCACTGGAGATATAGTCACATGCAGAGTTAAGGGCACGTGAGGTGCACAAGCAGGAGATAAACGAAATTTGTGATCTAAAGAGATATCTCCTGATCGAAAAGATTACAAATTGATAAGGAGATGGACTCCTTATTCAGTAAGAACATAATCAAGATAAGGGAGGATTTAGGGAGTTGAGATCAACTAGAACTCTTCTACCAAGGAAGAGTAGCATCCGAATTCTAGTGAATCTATTTGTCTACTAATCCTGTATATTGTTAAGATATTGTACAGGTACACACAAAACGCAGAAGCAAAACAAGAATTGAGATCAAAATTACCAAAGCAATTTTGCAAGCAGTTCGTGTGATAATTAAGTGTGCGACTCTGAAGCTACTTAAACCAGCTAGAAGAATCAGATCCATCTGTTGTCTTTTAGTATAGTTTAGTTGTAGTAGGTTATTACAACTTGTACCTTTCAGCTTTATCTAGAAGCAATTGTAATAGGTATTTAGTGTTCAAGTTATAGCTAACTTGAAGTTTGTCACAAATATCTAGAGGCTAGTTTTCCACAAAGGGGTTAGAGGTAGTCCTTAGGTTTACAAAAAAGTTTATTTTGCAAATGTTGTGTGGATCAGTGATTTAGTGAAGATTTTGGAAAAATCCTACTGGAAGTAGGCCGTGGTTTTTTCATCTTTTGAGCCAGGTGTTTTTCACGTAAAATTATTGTGTTCTTTAATTTCTATATTTATTATTCCGCAAACTGTAGAAGTTGGAACACATAGAAGAACATGGTCCTTCTATAACTAGTGCACCCGAAAATTGGACACCACATAAATTACCCCTCTCTTGTGTGCTATTGACGTGTAGAACATCAATTGGTATCAAAGAGGGTTATCCTTGAAGAGGCTAATACCTTAGAAAAACATCAATATGAGTGCACCATCCGGGAAATGGGAAGGATAATCAACTGCTAGGCCACCACTCTTCAATGGCCAGTACTACTCCTGGTGGAAGAACAGGATGAAGGATCACTTAATATGAGAAGACTATGAACTATGGAACATAGTCCCTAACGGTCCTTTGGCCACCATGAAGAAGACTGCTAAAGGAGTAGATGTGCCAAAGACAAGAGATGACTGCACTGCTGAAGACTTAAGAAAATGGGAAAAGAATGCCAAGGACAAGAAGTGGCTTGTGTGTGGACTTGGTCCAGATGAGTACAGCAGGATTCAAAGCTACACTACTGTCAAGGAAATTTGGGACACTTTGTAAGTGGCTCATGAAGGAACTGCACAAGTGAAAAGATCCAGAGGTACATTATTATATTCTCAATATGAGAATTTCTCTATGAAGGAAGGAGAGACCATCTAAGAGATGTACACTAGGTTCATTACTCTGACAACTGAACTAAAATCTCTTGGAAGGACTATCCTTGAAGAAGACAAGGTTGAAAAGATTTTGACAAAGGTTCTGCCAATCTCTTGGGAGAGCAAGATCAATGCTATTCAGGAATCCAAGAACATGGCAACCCTCAGGTTGGATGAGCTAATTGGAACTCTCACTGCCTATGAACTTAGAAGGCAGACAATGAAGATGGATGCTCCCAAGAAGGAAAGAAGTCTGGCACTGAGAATCACTGAGGGAACAGAACTATAGGAAGATGAAATGGCTATGATCACCAAGGAATTCAGAAACTATCTCATTAGGAAAAAGGGCATCTCAAGAGGTGGAAACTACAACAAGGCAAAGGCACCAGAAAAACCCACCAACGAGGGATGCTACAAATGTGGAAAACCTGATCATCACATCAAGAACTGTCCTTAGTGGGAAGCTGAATGGAAAAGGGAAAGATCTGAACGAAGGAACCGGAAGAAGGAACTGGTTCATCCCAAGAAAAACAAAACATCAACAAAAGTTATGGTTGCTTCTTGGGGAGAAAGTTCAGATGAAGAATAAGATGATGAAGATGGAGATGAACAAGCACTCATGGCAATTGGTGAATAAGATGAGGAATCATATGAGGAACCAGAGGTAAGTGTATCTCATCTCAAAAACAAGATTAAGTTCTTATCTAAAGAAAAACTCTCTGAATTATTACTTGACTTCATTGATGATTTTGAAGAAATAAATAAAGAAAAGGAACAGCTGTCTAAGGAGTGTATAATGTTAAAAGCAAAGTGTAAGAACCTGGAACTCAGTATAAGTGAATCTGTGAGTGAAAAGATTGCTCTGAAGAACCAGGTTCATCCACTTGAAACTAATGTCCTAGAGTTAAAATCTAAAAATTTAAAACTGAAACTAGGAACCAGTAAGAAGACAATTGACAACTCTCAACTCATCTTAGAAGAAAATGTAGGCATACTAAAGGATGAGTTGTATAAGAAAGATGAACAGATAAGAGTGTTGAAGGAGGAACTTGGTAATGTTAAGCATGAATTGGACAGAACATGCAAATGGAATAAATCCTCTGAGGCTCTAACATGGCTACAGGAAAATCATAGTAGCAACAGAAGAGGACTTGGCTTTGGGAGTCAATTGCCTAAATGGGATCCCAAAAGCAAGTACCTCACACTTCTTGAGAACAAAATTTGTACCCACCGTGGTAAGACTAGTCACTACAAAATTGAATGCAAGCAAAAGAGCAGGCTAGTCAAAATAATAAAAGTTTTGTTCGAAAAAAAAATTGGCTACCAAATTGGGCTAAAAGGAACTTAATTCATCCTTTCTCTTATAGAAAGGGACCCAAACTAGTTTGGGTTCCTAAGAGCTAACCCCTGATTTTCTGTTGTAGGTTCGAGTGAAAGGGAGTAGTCATATATGGTACATGGATAGGGGCTGCTCAAAACACATGACTGGAAACAAGGAACAATTCCTTTCACTTGAGAACCTCAAAGGAGGAAATGTCTCCTTTGGAAATGGAAAGAAAGGTGAAATCATTGGGGTTAGTAAGGTAGGTAAGTATGACACACGTTCCATTGAGAACATTTACTTAATAGATGGCTTGAAATATAGCCTGATCAGTGTGTCATAACTGTGTGACAAAGGTAACCTGGTTGCATTCACTTCTACAAAATGATTTGTAATTAATCTTGTCACTGACAAGATTGTTTTGCAGGGAAAAAGAGTGAATAATATCTATATCATAGATCTGTTTACTCTGTCAGAAAACAAATTAACATGTTTAAGTGTGCTGGACAATGATCCCCTCCTTTGGCACAAAAGACTTGGCCATGCTAGTTTAAATCAACTCAACAAATTAGTCCCAAAGACTTAGTGATAGGACTCCCTAACATTAAGTTCAAGGAAGATAAAGTTTGTGAGGCTTGTGCAAGGGGGAAGCAGGTAAGATCATCTTTCAAACGCAAGAAAATGGTAAGTACCACCAGGACGATGGAACTGGTCCATATGGACCTATGTGGTCCTATGAGAACATTAAGCAGAGGTGGTAAGAGATATGTAATGGTGCTTGTTGATGACTATTCTAGATTTACCTGGACATTATTTCTAACATCTAAAGATGAAGAATTTGACATGTTTACTTCTTTTGTTATAAAAATACATAAACAATTAGGAAATCAACTTGCATCAATAAGGTCTGATCATGGCACTGAATTTGAAAATGCC
>ML244625.1:0-46869 GCA_005239495.1 Nicotiana undulata | reverse complement strand
TATATATATATATATATATATATATTATTTATTTGAATGTTGTATGAAAGTTGAAAAATAGTTGTATAATATATGAATCATTGTATGAAATTTATTTTTAAGTTATAAATACTATATTTTTTACATAAAGTTGTTGATATGTATCAAAATTGCATTAAAAGAGGAAGTTTTGATTGAAATTTCAGAGAGGAAGAAGAACACACTACATACAAAATATATACAAATCTTTTACAAAATACACACAAAAGACATATTGTATAAATTTGTATGAAAATTGTATGATGTTATAGTTGTATTTAACTGAATAAAAATGATGCATGAAAATTGTAGGTAAGTTTTGAATAAGTTGTATATTATATAATTAGTTGTATAAAATAATTTTTAGTTTATATGTTGTTGTAGATATTTTTACGAAATTTATTTTTAATTTGTATGCTGATGTACCATACAAATTTATCATCATCAAATTTATATTATTGGTGTTGCTGGTGCTACATCGATAGGGATAGAGGCGTTGAACATTTTACTTAAATTTAATGTTTGACTTTGACCAAAAATTTAACATCTCTTTCAAAAGCTAAAGAACAATTATATTTGTAAGAAAATTTGTACTAGATGCGTACAATTAAATTTTTTTAGTAATCTAATTAATTTGACATTTGATCATTCATATGCTACAAAAAAAAACGTAGCATGGTTTAAGACACTAATAGGGGAAGAGAGAAAAACAAAAAGGAAAATAATGGTATAATTAGAACTCCTAATTTAAGACATTAATAATGGATAGTACATAAAGAGAGGCACAAAAATAAGGAAAGAGAAGTCAGAAAAAAGGTGTAACTTAATCCTCTAATTTAATGCACTAATAATAAATTATATATAAAATATAAGCAAACCTTATTTAGGACGGGTAATTTCCAATATTAGAATAATTTTAATAATAAGGCTCATATAGTGTATAGAAGAAAAAAACTCCGATCTTCAACCAAACCTAAGTAAGCCTATTGATTTGTGTTGTAAAAATATCACTAATTATCTAGATTATCGAATTGCGGGAAGTCATAAATAATGTAAAAAATGCATGGCGTGCCCTATTTGGTCGCCCCCTTTTAACTTATACTCTTTTTATTTTTCCGTTTGGATCCGTACCCATTTTTTTGTTAAACGCATTTTAAAAATACTATTTTGCCTTTCATTATTATTGACAAAAATGTAGACTACTGGACAAAACTTCAGCATGTTTTGGCATGAAATTTTAGCAAATGAACTAGATAATTTAAGCATGTTTAGTCTAAAATTTTAGCAAATGAACTAAATAACTTGAGCATGTTTAATCTGAAATTTTAGCAAATGAAATAAATAACTTAAGCATGTTTAGTAAGAAGTTTTAGCAAATGAACAAAATAACGTAAGCATGTTTAGTCTGAAGTTTTAGCAAATGGACTAAATAACTTAAGCATATTTAATCTGAAGTTTTAGAAAATGAACTAAATAACTTCAATATGCATTAACAAAAACCCATTAGAAAATTACATAATGCAAGACAAAAACTTGTAACGACTCGGTCGTTCGTTCTGAGAGTTATAGTCTCGTTTCCCCCATTTCTGCTTCTTTGTGTGATGTTCAACTGTGTTGAGTTGTATCGAGTTGGTAGGTTTGGGTTCAGAATAGTTTTGGAATGAAATTAACACTTAGTCTCTTAGTTAGAAAGCTAAGTTAGAAAAAGTCAACCAAAAATTGACTTATGAGTAAACGAATTCGGATTTGGATTTTTATGATTCGGTTAGCTCCGTTGGGTGATTTTAGACTTAGGAGTATGTCAGGAATGTAATTTGGAGGTCCGTGGTAGAATTAGGCTTGAATTGGCGAAAGTTAAAAATTTGGCAATTTTGGTCGACAATGGAAAATTAGGTATCGGGGTCAGAATGAAATTTCGGAAGTTGTAGGAGGTTCGTAGAGTTATTTGTAACGTGTGTGCGAAAATTGAGGTCATTCGGACGTGGTTTGATAGGTTTCGGCGTCATTGGCGAATTTTGGAAGTTTAGAAGTTCTTAGCTTTAATCCGAAGTTGATTCGGTGTTTTGGGGTTGTTTTGGGTGTTTCAGAGGTTCGACTAAGTTCGGGTAGTGATATATGACTTTTGGGAAATATTAGTTGAGGTCCCGAGTGGCTCGGGTGTGGTTCGGAAGGTTAACGGATTGAAATTTGTGAAGTTTGAACTGCTGGAAATCTGTTGGTGCATAGTCTTCTGGTGTGTCTGCACCTGCGGATTGGGGACCGCAGGTGCGATGGTCACATATGCGGGAGTCTTATTGCGGATGCATAATTGGTCAGTTGGCGCAGGTGCGGAAGAGTGTCGCACTTGCGAGCCCGCAGGTGCGAAGGAGGTTGCGCAAGTGTGAAGCTTGGCGTTTAAGTGACGTCCGCAGGTGCGCACCTGGTAACGCATGTGCGGTCGCGCATGTGCGAAGAAGAGAGTCGCAGGTGCGGAACCCTTGGGGAAGAACCTATAAAAGTAACCCTTCGCGAATTTTTGCCCTTTTTCCACAATTGTTGAATGGGTTTTGAGCTTAGGGCAGTGTTTTTCAAGGGAGAATCAAGAGTCATCAATGAGGTAAGTCGTTTGGGTTAATTACACACGTTTATGATGTTTTTCCACTGATTAGCCATGAAATTAGTAGGGGTTTAGGGTGAAATTGAGGGAGTTAGGATTTGAGGTTTGGAGAGTTTTAAGTGAGGATTTGAGGGACCAAGCAGAGTTAGAATTTGACGAATTTTATATGGTTAGATTCGGGAGATGACGAGGCATCGTATTCTGCCATTGTTGACTGAATTAGAGACATGGGCCCGAGGCCCGGGTTTTGGCCTATTTTACATAATTTTTATTGTGGAATTATGTTCTTTAGCCTATATTGATAGTATTATTCTGATTGTGGTTAGATTCAAAGTTTTTGGAGGCCGAGTCCATAGACGAGGGTATCCCGGAGTAGGATTTTACGCTATTAAGGTAAGTAACAGTTTCAACTCTGGCTTTGAGGGTATAAACCCGGAGATTTGATATCATGTGATTGTTTGGAGGTGATATCTACTCTAGGTGACGAGCGTGTGGGTGTACACCTCGAGGGATTGAGACTTGGTCCGTCCCGTGAAGCCTAATAGCCATTATTTGTGTTTATGTATTTACTTGTTGGTGAACTTGTCTGCCTTCATTTCTTAGGCTTTATTCATGCTCACATTATTTGCACTCAGTCACAGAAATTAGTTTTCAAGTTCACCTCAGTCTCTATTATTTTGTTGATATGTTGTGATACGTGATGTGGGTTATGTCCCCTTATTTATTGATGATAGTGAGGCTAGAGAGGTACATGACTGAGTGAGGCCGAGGGTCTGTTGTGAGATATTTGATTGAGGCATGTGAGTTGTCCGTGCAACACATGAGTTGTCCGTGCGGATTCAGGTATTGATACCATAGCGCGTGAGTTGTATGCGTAGCACGTGAGTTGACCCTGCGGATCCAGAGATTGATATTATGGCACGTGAGTTGTCCGTGCATCATATGAGTTGTCTATGCTTAGATCTTGGGCTTTGGGAGCCCCTCCGGAGTCTGTACACAGCCTTAGTGAGCGCATGTACCTATTGAGTGTTGAGTGTATTGAGTGTTGAGTGTTGAGTGTCGAGTGCTGAGTGATGGAGTGACATTGCTGTGAGGTTGCATTAACTTTTGTTGTTGCTGCATTTACCTGTTAATTTCTTTATGGCATTTGTTGGTTTTATGGAATTTACCTGTTTATTCATGTTTATTGTAAATTGTGAAAATAAATAACTGGACTATTTTACTTAGCTCGTCGCAACTACTCAGTTCCTTAGTTATTTCTGTTACTACTGAGTCGGTTGTACTCATACTACATCATGCACTCTATGTGCAGATCTAGGTGAGTTAGAGCACGACGATCGTTAAGTACATGCCGGCTATCTTTGGAGACTGCAAGGTAGCTGCTAGCTTCCGCAGGACCTTGTTACTCTTTTTGTCATTTCTTCTTTTGGACTGTATTGACAGTTAGACAGTTACATATCTTTGTTCATAGTTTTAGATGCTTATGACTTAGTGACACCTCGATATTTGGGGCTCGTTTCCGTATTTTCTATATTATATTTAGATTTGATTTAGTTTATGAAAAATTTAAATGTTGGAAATATTTTATTAATTTCATATAATCGATTTAGTAGTAATATTTTGGGAAATAGGCTTGCCTTGTAACACGATAGGCGCCATCCTGACCATGGTTAGATTTTGGGTCATGACAAGTTGGTATCAAAGCCTAGGTTACATAGGTCTCACGAGTCATGAACGGGTTTAGTAGAGTCTTGCGTATCGGTACAGAGACGTCTGTACTTATCTTCGCGAGGCTGCAGAACCTTTAGGAAAACTTCACATTCTTGGATTCTCGTCGTGTATTCTAGCAACTAAACATCTGTTATTTCATTCTCTCACAGATGGCTAGGACTCGTGCTACCGATCAAGAAGGACAGTCATCAGTTCGGGCCGCGAGAGGCTGAGGCCGCGGTAGAGGCCGTGGTAGGGGCGAAGTCACCGCCAGCGCAACAATTGGGGCAACACCTACAGATCCTCCAGTTGTTCTCGCTCCGGATCAGGTCCCGGAAGTAGAGGTTCCAGCGGGACCAGCTCAGGCACCACCTGTGCCTATTGTTATTCCAGGCCTTCAGGCGGCCCTGGTCCAGATTTTATCAGTGTGTACGGGCCTTGCTCAGACGGATTCAGTTACTACGACCACAACTACTTCTCGGGCCGGATGAGGCACTCAGACTTCCGCCGCTCGCACACCTGAGCAGGTTGTTCAAGGACTTCAGACGCCGGGGGAACCTCCAGCCCAACCGGTTGCAGCTGCTCAGGACTATGTAGCTTCTGTGATGCCAGAGGATGAGCAACACAGACTAGAGAGGTTTGGGAGACTCCAGCCTCCGTCATTTAGTGGTGCTGAGGGTGAGGATGCATAGGGTTTCTTGGGAAAGTGTCAGAGGATTCTTCGGACCGCGGGTATTCTGAAGACCAGTGGGGTCTCATTCACTAATTTCTAGTTTTCTGGGGCTGCACTTAATTGGTGGGAGGCTTACAAGAGGCGTAGGCCGGTTGGCGCAGCGCCTCTTTCTTGGCGGCAGTTCTCCGTTCTCTTTCTGGAGAAGTTTGTACCTGAGTCTCGCAGAGAGGAGCTATGTAGGCAGTTTGAGCAACTTCGTCAGGGTGAGATGTCTGTTACACAGTACGAGATGCGGTTCTCCGAGTTGGCTCGTCATGCGGTCTGGTTGGTTCCCGCAGTCCGAGAAAGGATCAGGAGGTTTATAGATGGCCTCAAATTTTCAGCTTCGATTGCTTATGACCAGGGAAAGAGTATCTGGGGCTACCTTTGATGAGGTTGTCAGCATCGCTCGACAGATTGGGATAGTTCGAGGTCAGGAGAGGTCTAAGAGGGAGGTTAAGAGGCCTCTTGCTCAGGGTGGTTTCAGTGGTGCCCCTCAGGGAGGTCAGTTTCAGCAGGGCCAGTCATCATTCAGTGCACTGCCAGCGCAGGGTTCTCATCATGCCGCACCCGCTCAAGTATCATCGGGTAATTCGTTTGGGCCTCAGGAGCAGCAGTTTCGTCAGAGGAAGGGTTGTTTCGAGTGCAGGGATTTTGGTCACATTGTGAGGTTGTTGGGTGGGACTCCACAGTGGAGTACTCGGCCAACGGCACCATCACCAGTTCCTCCACCACCCGCCCGACCAGCTTGTAGTGGAGTTCAGCTAGCTAGGGCCCAAGTCAGCTATGGGTCGCCCGAGAGGGGGAGGCAGATTAGGGGGTGGTCAGGTTCGTTTCTATGCCCTTGCATCCAGGCCAGACGCTATTGCTTTAGATGCTGTGATTTCAGGTATGTTTGTTTTTCCTAGACTCGTTCGAGGACGAACATTTTTTTAAGTGGGGTGGGGTGGGGGGGGGGGGGGGGGGGGATGTAACGACCCCGTCGTTCGTTCTGAGAGTTATAGCCTTGTTTACCCCATTTTTGCTTCTTTGTGTGATGTTCACCTGTGTTGAGTTGTATCGAGTTGGTAGGTTTGGGTTCATAATAGTTTTGGAATGAAATGAACACTTAGTCTCTTAGTTAGAAAGTTAAGTTAGAAAAAGTCAACCAGAAGTTGACTTATGAGTAAACGAATTCGAATTTATATTTTTATGATTCATTTAGCTTCGTCGGGTGATTTTAAACTTAGGAGTGTGTCCGGAATGTAATTTGGAGGTCTGTGATAGAATTAGGCTTAAATTGGCGAAAGTTAGAAATTTGGCAATTTTGGTTGGCAGTGGAAAATTAGGTATCGGGGTCGGAATATAATTCCGGAAGTTGGAGTAGGTTCGTAGAGTCATTTGTAATGCGTGTGCAAAATTTGAGGTCATTCGGAAGTGGTTTGATAAGTTTCGGCGTCGTTGGTGAATTTTGGAAGTTTAGAAGTTCTTAGGCTTGAATCCGAGGTTGATTCGGTATTTTGGGTGTTTCGGAGGTTTGACTAAGTTCAGGTAGTGATATATGAATTGTGGGAATTATTGGTTGAGGTCTCGAGGGTCTCGTCCTCTCGGGTGTGGTTCAGATGGTTAACGGAATATAATTTGTGAAGTTTAAACTGCTGGAAATCTGCCGGTGCACAATCTTCTGGTGTGTCCGTACTTGCGGATTGGGGACCGCAGGTACGATGGTCGCAGATGCGGGAGTCTTATCGCGGATGCGGAATTGGTCAGTTGGGCAGTTGGCGCGGGTGCGGAAGGAGTGTCGCACCTGCGAGCCCGCAGGTGCGAAGCTTGGTGTTTAAGTGATGTCCGCAGGTGCGCACCTGGGACCGCAGGTGCGGTCACGCAGGTGCGAAGAAGAGGGTTGCAAGTGCGGAACCCCTGGGGCAGAACCTATAAAAGTAACCCGAATTTTCGCCCTTTTCCCACCATTGTTGAACGGGTTTTGAGCTTAGATCAGTGTTTTTCAAGGGAGAATCAACATCAATGAGGTAAGTCATTTGGGTTAATTACACTCGTTTATGATGTTTTTCTACTTATTAGCCATGAAATTAGTAGGGTTTTAGGGTGAAATTGAGGGAGTTAGGGTTGAGTTTTGGAGAGTTTTAAGTGAGGATTTGAGCGACCAAACATAGTCGGAATTCGACGAATTTTATATGGTTAGATTCGGGAGATGACGAGGTTTCTTATTCTGCCATTGTTGACTAATTTCGAGACGTGGGCACGAGGACCAGGTTTTTTCCGATTTTGGATTTTTGGCCTATTTACATACTCCCTCTGTTCCAATTTATGTGAACATGTTTGACTCGGTACGAAGTTTAAGAAAAATGGAGACTTTTAGAATTTGTGGTCCTAAACAAGTTAAAAAGAGGCCCAGAGTATTTGTGTGGTTATAAAAGCTTCTCATTAAGGGTAGAATTATAAGTTTAAGCTAAATTATTTCTAAATTTAAAAAGGGGTCATTCTTTTTGGAACGGACCAAAAAGGAAATAGGTTCACATAAACTAGAACGGAGGGAGTAGTTTTTATTGTGGAATTTGATTCTTTAGCCTATATTGATAGTATTATTCTGATTATGGTTAGATTTAGAGATTTTGGAGACCGAGTCTAGAGACGAGGGCATCCCATAGTAGGATTTTACGCTATTAAGGTAAGTAACAATTTTAACTCTGGCTTTGAGGATATAAACTCGGAGATTTGATATCACGTGATTGTTTGTAGGTGATATCCAACTAGGTGACGGGCGTGTGGGTGTACACCTCGAGGGATTGAGACTTGGTCCGTCCCGTGAGGCCTAACAACCATTATTTGTATTTATGTATTTACTTGTTGCTGAACTTGTCTGCCTTCATGTTAGAGATCATTATTTGGCTTTATTCATGCTCACGTTATTTGTACTCAGTCATATATATTATTGTTCATGTTCACCTCATTCTCTATTATTTTGCTGATATGCTGTGATACGTGATGTGGGTTGTGTCCCCTTATTTGTTGATGGTGGTGAGGCTAGAGAGGTACATGACTGAGTGAGGCCGAGGGCCTGTTGTGAGATATATGATTGAGGCATGTGAGTCTCCGTGCAACACATGAGTTGTCAGTGCGGATTCAGGTATTGATACCATAGCGCGCGAGTTGTTCGCGTAGCACGTGAATTGACCGTGCATATCTAGAGATTGATATTATGGCACGTGAGTTGTTCGTGCAACACATGAGTTGTTCGTGCTTAGCGCTTGGGCTTTGGTATCCCCTACGGAATCTATACAAACCCCTAATGAGCGCAGGTACCTATTGAGTGTTGAGTGTATTGAGTGTATTGAGTGCTGAGTGCCGAGTGCTGAGTGATGAAGTGACATTGCTATGAGGTTGCATTTACTTTTGTTGTTGCTTTATTACCTGTTAATTTCTTTATGGCATTTGTTGGTTTTATGGAATTTACCTGTTTATTCATGTTTATTATAAATTGTGAAAATAAATAACTGGATTGTTTTGCTTAGCTCGTCACTACTACTCAGTTCCTTAGTTGTTTCTGTTACTACTGAGTCGGTTGTACTCAATCTACACCCTGCACTCTATGTGCAGATACAGGTGAGTTAGAGCGCGGCGATCGTTGAGTTTAGGCCGGTTATCTTTGGAGACTGCAAGGTAGCTTATAGCGTCCGCAAGACCTTGTTACTCCTTTTGTCATTTCTTCTTTTAGACTGTATTGACAGTTAGACAGTTACATATCTTAGTTCATAGTTTTAGACGCTCATGACTTAGTGACACCTCGATGTTTGGGGCTCGTTTCCGTATTTTTCATATTATATTTAGAGTTGATTTAGTTTATGAAAAATTTAAATGTTGGAAATGTTTTATTAATTTCATATAACCGATTTAGTAGTAATATTTTGGGAAATATGCTTGCCTTGTAACACGATAGGCTCCATCACGACTATGGTTAGATATTGGGTCGTGACAAAATTTAAGCATGTTTAGTTTGAAATTTTTGCAAATGAACTAAATAACTTCAGCATGTTTAAACTGAAGTTTTAGAAAATGAACTAAATAACTTCAGCATGTTTAGACTAAAGTCTCGGATAAAACTCATGACAAAATAGTAGATTGCAGGATAAATAACGCATGCATTAGCATGAAGTTTTAGCTTCAACGTGAAACAACTCCATGCTACGTTAGAATGAAGTTTTTTGCTTCAAGGTGAAACAAACTCATGCAAGTGTGATTCTGAAGATGAATCTGGACAAGTTAATGATTTTTTGATAAAGATGTTGAGAGGAGAGGAAGAGATCTTTTTTCATGAATGAGATTGCAAATCACGCAATTTATAAGGGGTGTAATTATCATATTATTATGGATTTTTTGTCAATTGGCTACCAAATCAATAATTTAAAAAAAATAGGGTACATGTTAAAAAGTGGCACAAATGTAAAGTACGACTACAAATCCCCTGTAAATAACCAAATCTTGATGGGGCATTTGCATTTATACCCAATTTTTGGGCCATCTTTTAACTTATACCCCAAAAAAAAATTACAAGCATACCCACTTTTCGCGTAACTTCAGACATACGGGTCTGAAGAAGCAAAAATGTATGTCTGAAGTTTGAACTTCAGAATGTTTTCCCTAAAGTGTAGCAAAACTTCATATATTTTTTTCCTAAAGTTTGGCCTGACTTGCAAAGACAATCACGCAAACTTCAGTTCATTATGCAATGACAAACTTCAGTTCAATAAAACTACAACATGTTTTGGCTGAAGTTTTTGTTTTGTAATGTTAAACTTCAGCATTCCAGGAGCTGAAGTTTTTGTTTTGTAATTGAAGTTTGTTTTGTAATTGTTGGACTTCAACATTGTAGGAGCTGAAGTTTTTGTTTGTATTTGCTGAACTTCAGCATTCTTAGAGCTGAAGTTCTAAACAACAATGAATTTAATAGATCATGATAAACAACGATTAATGCTGTTCATTTCAAAGATTAAAGAATGAAATACATTTTCAACATGAAAACAAGTTACTACTGATAAATTATAACCAAAAATCAATGTGCTTGTAAAGCTAAAATATCTACGAGGTTAAATTATTGTGAATAAGACCAAACTGAACATAATGGGACATGCACATATATATGAATCATCAGGCTAGAACGCATAACAATATGTCAAGCTTCACCGTTCAGAAAACGAAGGAGAAGGAGAAGGAGAAAGAGACCTGGAGTTGTTAAAAAGTAAGTATAAGTTAAAACTTAAAAAAAAATGAATATATGTTAAATAGGGGCGACCAAATAGGACGTCCGTGCAATTTTTACGTGAGTTCTGTAGCAAAGCCCAAAATGATTATTTTTCAGTTTGGGCCCCCGATTCCTAATTGAGTTGGCATAACATATCTGTTTTCACATGAATAAATCTGTTAAAAAGGAAAAACAAAAACAAAAAGAAAATTCTGAGCTGGGTTTGTTTTCTGTGGCCTCCTCAGAGCTTGATTTTCTGTTTCACTCTCGTCTTTGGTCTTCGTTCGTGTGCTCCGCCTTCCTCTCAAAATGACAATTAGGGTTTTCTTCGTCCTGGCTCTTCTCCTCTTCTCCTCATCATTTCTTCAAGGTTTGCTTCTCAGATCACAGATCTTAATTCCTGAAAACTTTCAGTCAAATCCCTCATCTTTGCATTTTAATTTTTGTAGTTCATTGCATTCGCATGCTCATGCACGATCGCATGAACAATTTTACGTATTAAGCTTTATTTAAGTAATCTGTTTCTTTGATATTCGTAATTTTGATTCTCTTCGATTTAATCGAGGTTTGACTATTTAATGTTGACTAATCGAGTTTTGTTATTGCCCGATTGATATCGGGTTGGATTATGATTTTGATTGCGATAGTAAATCTGGAATGTTAAATATTATGGATTCATATGTTCTCCATTTGGAAATGATAAGCATCAAAATTGAATGTGGACTTTGATTTTGGAAAGTTTTGCTAGTTTTGGTTAGTCAAAGTGATTGCCATTGACTTGACAATAGCTTATTGTGATTTTGTTTCGTATAATGACTTGGAAAAGAACTGTTGATGCATGCATTGCCTGCTCTCTGATAGAATTGCTCACCCTTTTGATTTAGTTAGATTTCATTTTTTTTTATGACGGTACTTGTGCGCACCTCGACTATTCTATCTGGTACTTGATAACTCCCACCAGCACAGTTACTATGTAACTCTGCCCACAAAGGATTAGATAGATGGGCAGCAATCACCTAGTGTTTTCTTGCCTCCGCTAGGATTCGAACCTAAGACCTCATGGTTCGGATTTAGTTAGATCTTCAATATTATACTATTTTTTTACGCCTCGTATTTTTTTATGATATTGATTAGGTTGATTATGAGAATTTCCTTTCAGACTCTAACTTGTTCCGTCATTTTTAGCAAAATGTATGTTGCCGATAACTGGTTTTGGATTGAGGCTTAGTAGTTGTTTTTCATTTTTAATTGCTATTGTTGTATTTCGTGAAGTTCATTTTGGTGTTAATATTTTCTTTTTAGTTGCTAGAGCTCAATCCGACCCTGAAGCAGAAGTGGTTGAGGGTACCGAGGAAGGAGGGGATCTTGGAATTGTTGGTGAGGATGTCCAAGATTTTAGCAGTGAGAGTTATAGTCCTGCACCTGGGATTGAAACGATTTGTGTTTTCCCTAAAAACCCTTCTAAAGGTGAGTTTAAATTTAGTGTCTACTATGCATCTTTATTATCTTTACCCAATTTTGCTTTGGATAAGGTTGCTGTTAATGGTTTGCCTCTCTTAAGTCATGTTTTTCATTGTCTATGCAGTAGTGGCAGCTGGTGAGGAGAGCGAGCTGTTGGTTGGAATGAAAAATGATGGTAATTCTGCATTTTCCTTTTTTTTGTGTCCCATTAAGTTTTGATTTTTGATAGAATTGGTCTTGATAGCATCTCTTCCTTTATCTGCTTTGATGGATTTATTTGCCGACTTTGGATGCTGAAAACAGGGGAATCAAATCTGAATATCATTGCCATCCAAGCCAGTGTTCACCTTCCCTTTGATCATCGCTATTTGGTTCAAAATCTTTCTGTTCAGGTAATTTTGGGGTACATCCTTCCTATTAATCATGCTTTACTCTGCTTGCTTCTAAAGATTATTGGTGAAATACGTTGACTAAACTGAAAAAAATGGTATTTATTCTCTCTAGATTATTTAGCTTCTATTTGGTTCCTTAAGTTTGCGTATAGTCTTGTCATATTTATGTTGTCTCAAATTTTCATGATCCGAAATGCTTTTTCTTTCTCTTGTCTCTTTAGTTGTGAGTTAGTTTAAGTTGGGCTTAGGTATTGTTAAATTTACCTTGTTTTAAATTTTGGTGATTATAACGTTACCTGAAGATATTACATGATATATATCATGTTTGCACTTAATAGTTTCTGTTCTTCAGTTAAAGTTTCGTTGCGTTTGCTCCTAACAAGCTATATTTCATAAGAGCTATTTGGAAATGCCCTTATTTCCTCTCCTTTTAGCTGATGACCACGATAGGTTTTCTAAATATTTATATTTTCTCTCTAGCCAAATTTGTTAGTTAGAAAGATTTTAATCAAATATAAGATTGCTTGATTTAATAAGGTTCTCGTTTTCTTTTTAGAAGTTACTAACAACTGACATTGATCACGGAGAAGGGAAAGAGAAGATGACTCTTTACAGACACGAAATTACTTTAGCATTACAATTTCAAAGAATTAAATACATCCCATTTTTGCATGAAACTTCTCTTTATTGACTTTACTTATGACGAACTTAAACTATCGGGGCATTCAAAAAGTTTCAAAATGAATAATATTCTTAAGGAGAATTCAAATCAACTAACAAATGAATTATCGTGCCTTAACTTGCTTGTAAGGAATTGAACATACCCTAAACACTTTACCACTTGGCTTCCTTGGTGAAATGTAATCCCAACCTCTCGGTTGGAAGAGGAGTTTTCCACTAAAACAACCACATGTCAGAGCTAAGTTTTATTGTCAAGTTGAGCTCTACTAACAGCATTTTTAAGTTCACCAACTAAGCTAGAGTTCATGTTGGAGCTAAGAAAAGGCCATACTTATATGGCACCTTGGGTATATCTGTGTTTGTTCAAACATCTGTTCGGTATTTCATGCTTTGTTTATTAATATTTGGATATCAGAATTGGCTAATTGTGTATCTTCGTTCATTTACTAGGCTTTTAACAACGCAACAGTTCCTCCTTCTGCTCAGGCTACCTTTCCATATATATTTGCTGTCAGCAAATTTATGCAGGTTTGTTTATCATCATTACCATTTTTTCTCATCAACTAACATGGAAAAATTGTCCTGCTTATTTTCATATAATTGCTTTGATGTCATTCTCACAGTTTCCTCTCTGAACTGATAACTCTGTTCATCATGTTGCAGCCTGGAAGTTTTGATCTCGTGGGCACAATTATTTACGAGATAGACCAGAACGCTTATCAAAATGTGTTCTACAATGGAACTGTTGAAGTGACTGAACCTGGTGGTCTTCTCAGTGTTGAGTCTGTTTTCCTGTTTTGTCTTGGAGTTGCCCTCCTTGGTCTTCTCGGGTTCTGGATACGTGGCCAGCTACAAAATCTCTCAAAGGTGATTATACTTACCTATATTCCTTGTAAGATGGGAAAAAAGGTGCTTCAAAAACTCGGTTATAGCTTAAAATGCCTGTAGGGTATGTATGAGGGGCCACAAGTAGTTTGTGTGTGGGGTTATTGTTTCTAGATCTTGCACCACTATCCTATTGACATGTATATGTCAACGGACTCTGAAATCTGCTTCTTGAAGTGATTGAGAGCTGATGTGCTGGTGACAGTGAGGGGCTTTTTAGTCATACAAGGCGTTAGTGTTACCATATGAGAACAAAGCAATCTGTCAAGCAGCTGGACCTAAGAAAAATACCTCCCTTTTAATGCAGTCAGTGCTATTTCCTGAATAAAGTATCTTTAAAAAAATGTGTCAGCAATAAACACATTAGGGTTTTTTTCATTTAAGCAGTATATGAATTCGCCTGCTATTGTTTCTTTCTAAATCATTCTCTTTCTTTTCTGGATGGGTGTGTAGAAAGCTAAGAGAGCATCAAAGGCAAAGGTTGAAGTTGGAACTGCAACAACTGATGCATCCATGGATGAATGGTTGCAGGTATGTGGTTTATTATATTGTTAAGAGTATATTTCTGGACATGTTTAGTAATCTAGACTTGATTTCAAATTTTTAATGCGCGTATTTACATTTTGGATCCGGGTGGGAAGGATTTGTTAACTTTCCTGTTCTTTTTTCAAGGGAACTGCATATACTCAGTCGCAGTCCAACAAATTGAAGAAGAAGAAGTGAATGGCTTGAACTGCTACTTTTAGCTGTATTTTACGGGATGTCCAAAACGTGAGGGTTTAAATTAGAAATGTTAGACCTGCTTCACTGTTGTAGCACGAGGATAATTTATTAGCCTCCAATTTTACTACCAACGAACTAACTGGCTATCGAGGGAGCAAAGAAACAGTTTTGTCAAATTCAACTCTCATTTTCCCTTGAAACAAATTTACCTTTTCCGTTTTGTGTTGACTTGGTCTGCACCAGATTCTTATGGTTTTTGTTTCTTTGAGTTAGATCTGCCATCTTTAATTTGATTAGCCGTCTCTGTCTTCTAAAATCAATTAGAAGGAAACAACACCAGAATCTGCCGTCCATTATTCAGTTTGATGTTACTTTCATTTCCTTGGCGTAAACTGAAATTGCCTGGCTTCTAAGAGAAAATAGAGAACTGAATTATTTTGACGTCTTTAATGTTGTGTTAAGGTTGCAATCGTCGGGTTGAGCACAAAGCACATTTTAGAGCTTCAGTAACTTTGCTTTAGACTTATTGATAAAGTAGAATTAATCTTTTCATTGTTCTTTAAATTGTTTCACTCAGTACGCACAGTTTAATTGAGTTGTCGGCTAGGAACATCTGAACATTTTGAATTCGGAAAAATCTAATATAACAGAAACAGTGTCAAGTTGGACCATGGAAATGTGAACACCTAGCATACATGAGATGAAATGGGAAGCAGATCACATCACTATACAGATCACCTTCATTACTATGTCATTTAGGAGTGGGGGAAGAAGCAAATGATTCATCAAAGATTTTTATTTTCTTGGGCTCCGCTGGATGTCTAGTATCTACTTTTGTGGCTCTGTATACTTAAAGCAATTAAGCATCACATGCTACAGAAATTGCAGTCGCTATATATGAAATGTGGAACCTCACCAACCTAATTGCTAACTGTGGGATATTATTTTCCTTCCCCTTTTGGTTGGAGAAGGAAATAAATTGAAGAAATTTCCTTTTTCTTTGATAAAACAAGGGGAATAAAGCTGTTAAAGGGGAAATGTAGAACGGAGAAATTTATTGCTTACTCAATTCTTACTTCTTGATATCTTTAGTTCAAGTCTTTTGGAACACCTTGCCTTTTTTCACACGTTCAGATTGAATACTTTCGTACATTACAATTAATATTGACAGCATATGTACAAACCTTCTAACGTGACTATCAATATGGTGTTTTGCATATTACAAAGCTGCATCTGATGTGAGAAATGGTATTCAAGTAAAGCATGCTGAATTAGTTGGACTTTGCACGCTCCTTAAGAAATAATAAATGAAGTATATAATTTAACATGATACCCATATCAATTGATGCATAGTTTTAATGGATTTGGAAAAATGATTTGAAATGAGCAATTAATAATGTGCGTATAGCAGGAAAAAAGAATTTGTCTTCTCTTGATATGTTAAAAGTGACAACTAAAAGTGAAAATCTATTTTTAAAATAATGGACAAGTAAAAGTGAACGGAGGGAGTAGTAATTAACAGAGATAGGAAACAACCAATTGGACAACAATGGCCATCAAGCTACTGGGATTCGAATTGGAAAATCTACCGCACCCTATTAATTTTAAACCAAACAATTTCAAAAATATTATTACTTATAGCTACCTTTTCTATTATATAACAAAATAGATATTTATTTACACTTACCATTGAGGCATGAAATATGCCAATTATACTCTCTCTTCCTTCTCTGTCTACTGGCAAGATTCTGCGAAATCGTCGTCGCCATTATCCACTATTGGCTCTTAGGCGAATAGATCTGGCCATGGCTACGCCGGAGAAGATTTGAGGATCAGGTTTTTGTTCGTCTCCATTTTAGTTTTAATACAATGAATGCAAACTTTCTGCTCTTCTTTGCTATTTTAGTTGCATACAATGATACAAATACATTGTATTATGTACAAATGCACTCAAAGACATTGTATTTTTTTATAAATAGATTATTTTTTCACCGGTATTTATGTATTCCGAAAGTTTGTATTTTTCAAATATAGCCGAATATCACTGTGTTTTGCGATTTTTTGTTATTTGAATACAACCGAACTGAATACGCCGAATTAAATACAATGTATAATAGTGAATAGTGAATATCTGCGAATTGAATATAATGTATACAGTCTAATTGAACAGAACGGTATACACTCTATTTCTAGATATCCTCACTGTATTTATAAATAAAGTTGCGGGAATACATGGAATACAATACGTTAGCAATAGAATTTAAGTAGAATTGATTTTGTTGAGTTAAATTAGGAGTGATCCACGCTAATTGATCCTTATTAAACAGTTGGACTCCCCTATTTTAGGCGAATTCTGCTATTGTATTCAAGAATATAGTAACGCGAATAAATATAGTCGCACAGCTGGACTTCCCTATTTTTAGGCGAATTCTGCTACTGTATTCATGAATATAGTAGCGCGAATACATCGAATACAATCGCGTAGCAGCGAAATTTATGCAGAATTGATTTTGTTGAGCTAAATTAGGAGTGATACACGTTAATTGATCTTCTTTATGTTATTAAACAACTGGACTCCCCTATATTTTAGGCGAATTTTACTATTGTATTCATGAATACAATAGCGCGAATACAATGAATACAGTCGTGTAACTACTAAATAGTAACTATAGGTAGTAATTATGTATATGATAGCTATATGAAGTTAATAGTCACTAAACAATGCTCCCTTCGGTCCAAAATAAGTGATTTTTGGTTGTTTTCACACAGATTAAGAAATCTACTTTTTAACATTAATTAGTAATGAAATTGACCATATTAACCTTTACTATATCAGAATACATGCTAATATCTTGTTGCATTATCCTATACAAAATTATCTCTAAGGTGATAACCAATAGATTGCAGGGTACAATGGATGGCATAGTTGATAGGAATCAATCTGCCTTTGTACTTGGTAGATTGATAAATGACAATATAATATTGAGCCATGAACTAGTTAAAGGTTATGACACTACTAGAAATTCGGCAAAAACTGACCAAGAAAAATCGATCAACTTTGGTAGGTAAAAATCGACCAAAAACCGACGAAAGTTGGTCGGTTTTTCAAATTTTTTTTTAAAGAAACCGACCAACTTTGGTCGGTAAAAAAATCGACCAAAAACCGACGAAAGTTGGTCGATTTTTCGATTAAAATAAATACAAATTAATATTAAAAAATCCGACCAAAATTGGTCGGTTAATTCGGTCGGTCATTTCAAAAAACAGACCAACTTTGGTCGGTTATTTTCGAGCGAAAATACAATGAAAGAGTATAAATAAAAAAAAGACAATCTTAAAATAAAATGCACCAATGACCTAGTGGTGGAATCGTATCCTCCCACAGTATAGACCCCGGTTCGATTCCCAGATGGTGAATTTTTTGATTACATAATTAAAAAGCCGACCAACTTTGGTCGGATTTTTTTTTTTTGCAATATTTTTTTTTGAATTTAATTGAGCGACCAACGTTGGTCGGTAATTTCCGGCCAACTTTGGTTAGTATTCCTTTCCGACCATTAAAATACCGTCCACACGTAAATGGTCATATTTTGGTTGGTAATTGGCCACAACCGACCAACATTGGTCGTTTTTTTTTTGTCGATTTTAGCGAATTTTTAGTGGTGTGGCAGGAAAGGCTTATCCCCAAGATGCATGTTGAAAGTTGATATGAAGAAGGCTTATGACTATATTGAATGGGAGTATATGGAACAAGTTCTAACGAACCTGCAAATGCCTGAAAGATTTGTCAAATGGGTGATGAAATGTGTGAGAAGTGTCTCTTACTCTATCATCATCAATGGTCAACATACAACTCCATTCCATGCAGAAAAAGATTGAGACAGGGCGATCCCTTATCTCCATACCTATTAGTATTGGCCATGGAATACTTGACAAGATTACCGAAGACACTAAAGAGGAATCCAATTTCAATTATCTGTGCTAAAATGAACATAGTACAATTTGGCTTTGCTGATGATCCATGATTTTCTGTAGAGGTGATACTATACCTGTGTAGCTGCTCTATTAATGCTTTCAAGGATTTTCTCATGCCTATGGCTTAGTTGCAAATGCTGAAAAGAGTTCTATCTTCTTTGGATGAGTCAGGGATGATATTCGATAGGAAATACTACAAGTGTTAGGCTTCTCTAAAGGGTCTCTACCAGTGACATACCTGGGGGTGCCTCTGAGTACTAAAAGGTTATCATTGGTACAATGTCAACTACTGATTGAGAAAATACAAGAGAGAATACAATCATGGACTTCCAGATTTCTGTCATATGCAGGAAGAATTCAATTTATTAAAAATATGTTATTCTCCATACAAGTGTTTTGGTAAGGTTTCTGTGGACTGGAGGGGTGGAGGTAATCAAAAAAGCACTACTGGCTTGGGATAGATTATGTTGGCCAAAAGCAGTAGGGAGTTTGAGTCTACTAGACATAAACATATGGAATAGAGCAGCCATCTGTAAACTGTTATGAAATTTATGCAAAAAGAAAGACAAAATGTGGATACAGTGGGGTCATCTATACTACAGAAAATGCACTGCCATGTGAGGGGCTGAACCAAAGCAAGCATCGTGGGTCGTTCAGAAGATATTAAAATCAAAGAAACACTATGAAAGAGATGGGTACTCTGAAGCAGATCTGCTAAGGATGGAAAAATTGTCAATCAAGACTATGTACTTGAAACTTAGAGGTGACTTCGTAAAAGTAACATGGAGAACGATGACATGCAACAATGCTGGACTTTCTAAGTGGATATTCACATTATTCCTGGTTGCACACAGAAGATTATTAACCAGAGAAAGATTAGGAAGATGTGGCTGGTTGGAAGATACAACATGTGTGCTATACAACAGAGAATAAGAGACCATTGATCACCTATTCTTTTGTTGCTCATTTTCAACACAAGTATGGGAAGCAATGCTGGACTGGCAAGGAATTCATAGGCAGGTGATGAATTGGGAGCATGAATTGGAATGGGCTGAAAGACACTACAAAGGAAGGAGCTCTAAAGTAGAAGTATACAGAATGACACAACTGGAAGTTTATACCATATATGGCAAGAGAGGAATGCACGAATATTCCAAGCAAGGCAGAGGAGTACTGCAACAATTACTCGATTACTAGTATAACAAATTCATTGTCGAGGTAACATGAAACAAAGATTGAAGGAAAGGTTATTAGAGTTAAACTATTACCATACTGTTCATATGGATATGTAAAAAGCAGGTATAGTAGTTAAGAGGAACGAGAAAGAGAAGTCAAGCTGAATCCGGGACTTATGTCCAGATCAGGCTATAGAGAGAAATACTATATAGATATTACTTGGTAAATAAAATTGTTTAGTTACAAAAAAAACTCTTTACTATCTCTTCACATAAACACTCCTAACACATACTCCAACACTATTTACTCCAAGGATAATGTAGGAAAAAATAATTAATTCATTTTTGAAATATGAAAAAATCACATATTTTGAACCACAAAAAAAAAGCCAAAAAATCACTTATTATGGTTTCTCTGTTAGGATATTGCCCTGAATTTCTAATCTATTAGAACTCTCTTTCTTGAAGGAATGGAAAAAGACTCCTAAAAGGATTAAATCTCCTAATATGTCTTATCCTTTCCTTGGAAGACAAATTTTGCATATCTATAAATTAAGGATCTCTACTTCTCACAAGAGCACAAAAAAAATTCACAATGTAGTCATTAAAAAGATTTGTTTAGGGGGAGACTTTTCTCTCTATAGTTTTTCTTCTTTTATTAGTTTTATCATATGTAGATCAATTGATCAAACCATTATAAAGTATTATGCTTAGTTTAGTATATTTTTCTTTTGTCGTCATGATTTATCGTCCACCAAACTTTGTATTGTTAATTTCCGCATGTACCATGTTATTTCGATCGCAACATTCTCAAAATTCCTTATTCGAATTCGTGCAACGTGGCTTGAAGTAAGACAAATATTATTATCGGTAAAGAAATCATATAAAGAAGACAAACACGAGCTGAAAAGTCAAGTTTACGGAAATGAAAGTCATATAATTTGACAATTTTAAAACAAATTTTATTATCGGTACAGAAATCATATAAAGAAGACAAACAAGAGCTAAAAAGTCAAGTTTATGGAAATAAACATTTTCTGCAGTGATCGTGTCAGAAATAGAGGTGGAGGTGAGATTTAATTTGTAGGGTCATGGGTAATAAACAAAGAACCGTCAATTTATTTTTTATTTTATTTTTATTCTCAATTCTTCCTTTTTAGTAAAACAAGATAAAGAATTTTTTCCAGTTTTTTCTAAATTCAATTTTCCAACCGCTTCTTTTGATGAACCTCTGCATTCCCGTTATGTTCTTTTACACCTGAGGGGGTAATCATATTTATTACTACAAAATAAGAGGATATACTATAATATATGCAGATTATTACAGTTCTGTAACTGGAATTTCATATTAAATTAGGATGAAAGGAACGAACAAAAAGTCTCTAAATTATGCATTTCCATATTATAGAACAGCTAGACGGGGCCATGAGTGATTCGTCAAAAAATTACACTGTATATGTAGGTAAAATAATAGATTTTAGAGGTATATGACATATATTGAACACCCTTTGTCGGAGAATATTTTTCACTTTTTTCAAATTTGAATACCTTTACATAAATTTCTGGCTTCGCCGTTGGACGAGGCCGGAGCCAGTATTGAAAATAAGGGGATTATACTCTAACCAATGGAGGAATCAGGAATTTTAAGTTATGAATGCTCAACCCGTCTTTAACAAAATATCTACTCTCCGTTACGGGTGCTCAGTCTATATTTTTGTATATTAGTAGTACTAGTTTCCAACATAAAAATATATAGATTTAGTAAACACTATGGGTGCTTGAGCACCCATAAGCTTCAATGTAGATCCGTCATTGTTTCGAACTCGTGACCTAAAGTATCTTTTTTTAACCCCTTTGCGACAACACCGGAAGATTTCAACAATCAATAAAAACATATCTACCCGCTGCACGGTGTAATTTTCCGAACAAAGGGTATTTATTGACCTTCGTTGGACCAATGTGGCTCCCCAACTGCAACTAGTCAATGCAAAGCTGCAATATTGAATGTTAATGATCTGTAGGAGGATGCAACAATGGTAGAAGTACTCTACATGCAATAATACATAAAATCATGCACTTACTTGTTCATGATTAGTACAATTATTTTGTTCTATAATTTGTGGTAGTAGAAGTTAGTTGACGAATGTCAATTAATTCACGTGAATATTGAGAGAAGAACATGTTTTTGTTACTCATTATGAATGCCAACATTTAACCCTTTCTTTTCAATTTAAAACTAAATAAAACGCAAGGTGTACAATAGTAGAAATACTGGCAATCATACCCTTGCAGCACTTCGTTAAAAAAGTAGCAAGTTTCACATCTAAAGAGAAAATGCAACCCGATGCATTAAGCTCCTGCTATTGTACGCACCTTACCTTATATTTACGTGAGAGAAGATTTTTACGGTTCAAATCCGTGACCTCCTGGGTCCCATGACAGCACCAGTTACGCCTAAGTGACTAACTGAAGATTTTCAGTAAAATAAGTGACATAAATGAGAGCTAACTAAGTAGGTTTACAGGTAGAAAAGAGACGAGGGGTACAGTTGGAGACCTCATTGAATGATGATAATGGCGTTTTATCAAACAGCTAGCTATGCCTGTGACCACCCATTGCTGAAAATCTTTTATATATATATATATATTACAAAAAAAACCCTTTCAGTTTTTTCAATCTTTCTGTCACTCATAAAAATCAAGATACATGGGACCTAAACTCATGTGAGGTCCTTAACTATGTGTCGGTAAGACAGTCATAAAAACCAAACTTTTCTTTACATATTGCTAAGTAGTTAAGTAGTATAAATATACCCTTTAGTCAGTTGAAACAAACACAACAACACCATTCAGAATTTACATTTTTTTGGGTACAGAATGGGGCTGCAGTCACTTTGTGGCAGAGTCCTCCTCGGACTGTCCCTGACTTTATTACTCTCTAGTTTCTGCTTTGCTGATGACAACACAATCAAAGTTTTTGGAATTGGAGAATGTGCTGATTGCAAAGAGAATAACATTAACACCATTCATGCTCTCTCAGGTTCTTTCTAATTTAGTTTGAATGCATGTCAATGTGCTATTTGTCTCGTTATATAGTTATCCAATGTTGGGCTCCGTTCCATATGTCCAGTCTTGAGCATGCGTGATGTTTAAGTATCACTCTTTATATGATTTTTGAAAAATTCTCGCTTCTTGAACTAGCTTCTGACTGAATTAGGTGTCTTTTTAACGTGTCTAAAAAATTCGTTAGCATCTAATTAACAAGGTTACAATATTGGTTTCAGGGCTTCATGTAAGCATAGACTGCAAGCTTGAGAATGGAGAAATCAAAACAAGGGGTGAAGGAGAGCTTGACAAAGATGGCAAGTTTGAAGTTTCACTGCCTAAGGAAATCATAAAAGATGGCAAGCTAAAGGAAGAATGCTATGCACAATTACATAGTGCATCAGCTGCACCATGTCCAGCACACAATGGCATTGAATCTTCCAAGATTGTGATCATCAAAACTGATGGAAAACACTCATTAAAACCTGCTGGAAATGTTAAATTCTCAACAGCATTGTGCACTTCTGCTTTCTTGTGGCCTTACTTTAAATACCCACCATTGCCAAAGTTGCCACCTTTCCCTAAAGATCATCCATGGAAGAAAAATTTCCCTAATTTTCCACCATTGAAACACTTTGGCCACCCTTTCCCTCTTCCCCCTATTCCTCCCATTTTCAAAAAGCCATGTCCTCCTACAATTCCAAAGCCAAATCCTCCTTCGGTTCCCGTTTACAATCCAACACCAGAACCACCAGTAGTTAAGCCACTTCCTCCTCCAGTTCCAACTTACAAACCAAAACCAATGCCTCCTCCAGTTCCCATTTACAAACCCAAGCCTAAACCAGAACCACCAGTAGTAAAGCCTAATCCTCCTCCAGTTCCCATTTACAAACCCAAGCCTAAACCAGAACCACCAGTAGTAAAGCCTAATCCTCCTCCAGTTCCTGTTTACAAACCAAAACCAAAGCCTCCTTCAGTTCCAACTTACAAGCCCAAGCCTAAACCCGAACCACCAGTAGTAAAACCTAATCCTCCTTCAGTTCCTATTTACAAACCTAAACCAAAGCCTCCAGTTAAAAAGCCATGCCCCCCAAAACCTGAACCTCCAGTTAAAAAGCCATGCCCCCCAAAACCAAAGCCTCCTGCAGTTCCCACTTACAAGCCCAAACCAGAGCCACCGGTAGTAAAGCCACTTCCTCCTCCAGTTCCAATCTATAAACCAACACCAAAGCCACCAGTAGTAAAACCACTTCCTCCACCAGTTCCAGTATACAAGCCGCCAGTAGTAAAGCCATTGCCTCCGCCAGTTCCGGTATACAAGCCACCAGTAGTGAAGCCACTGCCTCCTCCAGTTCCAGTATACAAGCCACCAGTTGTAAAACCTATGCCACCACCTGTTCCAATTTACAAGCCAATCCCACCATTCTACAAAAAACCATGCCCACCACTTCCACAACTTCCACCTTTCCCTAAACTTCCTCCTTTCCACCATCCCTTCTTCCCACCACTTCCTCCTTCTATTCCTCACCCATAGACAAACATTACAAAGCCTTGAAAATTATTTGTGATTTATGAAATAAGTTGATCAAACGCTGGAACATTCAAGATATATGATTGCTTGAGAATGTGAAAGGAAAAGAACAGAAAATAGTGAAGTTGATGGGGTGGAGAGTTAGTTTTTACTGTGTTGGTTTGTTTAGTTGAGTGTTCATGCAAATGTTTGTACATCATCTAGTGAATTATGGTCCGGGGAATAATTACGGGTATATCTATTGTATACTAGAGTATACGTTAAAGAACGGATCTCTTTATTTTTTAATGTTATGTCATTCATGGAAACTTGAACTAGTCATTTCTTTTTTAATTTACTGTTGGTTTTTTATTACTCCTTCCTGTAATCTTGTACGGTTCCACTCTCTATATGTATTTGTGTTTGTTATTTATTGGGCAAACAATAGGTGATCGTGTGCGAAGGTACAGTCTTGTAAGGATGGTCCTTCATCGAAAGATTACACCCTTTGCCACAGTATATTTAGGTAAAATATTAGATTTAAAGGTATATAACATATAGTGAACACCTTTTGCCGGAATTATTTTTTGACTTCTTCCAAATTTGAACACCGTTGTAGAAATTCCCGGCTTCGCACCGTAGGTGATCAATTACAGAGATTTCTGTTTCCAGAAGATCTCCTTTTTAATCTAAAAATTATGTTGATCTTTTTCCTCTCTATTAATTTACAAATTAAAGTTAATGTGTCATTATTAGGAAACTTAGACCATAATATCCATGCAGATCGATAGAAACAAAACTAGTATCCGGTGATCATTGGCGCGATTGATGGAGATGAAAATTGTGTTGTTTATGTCAATCTTTATCATAATCATTGCTGGATTAAAATGTAATTTTCTGTTGCTATAAAGAGTCATATTAATTATAAAGCAGCTTCCACGGCTAGTGACAAATACTATTAAATGTTACCTACTTGTGTAGCTAAACACTCAAACTAGTAATCAAGATTAAGCAATTAACAGAGAATAATTCATTTGCTTTGGGAAGTATATTCTATTTGTTGAGCTATAATCTTCTAGGAGTACTTTTTAAACCAATCCCGCACTTACCTTTCAGTTTTAATTTTTCATAACCTTTGCTTTTAATAAATTGTTAGAGCTGACAAGAAAAGATGAACAAAGGAAAGGGCGAAAAATGAACAATAAAGAAAAGAAAATACTAGTGCATGTGCTTTTAATACTTGTTTCTTGCTTTGATTTGAGAAATTGTACAATCAATGTGTCGTATATACATCTACAAGGATTAGACAATTGTTGCTTGACCATGATGACAAGATTAAAAAATTTGATTGGTTTATATGATAAAGTGATAAGTAAACAGAAAATAGATTACAAGCCATTTATAATTACTGAAATACTTTTCTTGCACAAATTATTTAATAAGAGAAGAAAAAATTTAGCAGAACCTTAGTGAGCCCCGGGAGGAAAGGTATAAGAAAAGTTTTGGGTTCGTTAATCAAAATGAACTTGGGCTTGAGCTTTGGGCTTGTATATCTTTTCTTCTTGGGTTTTATGGTCATATTACAAATCTCCACCTTGGCTCTGATACCATATCTCATATAGGCATAAGCCTATTTATTAAAATACTAAAGTGGAAAAATGAATTTGGGGACCAAGTTCACATGACAATTGCCATGACGTCATATCCATTATAACAAAATCTGGAGACCAAGTTTTCATTTTATTTGCCATAAAATCATATCCACTATAACAAACTTAGAATCCAAGGATTTCTTGCTATAAATAAAGGATTTTCTCCTCATTAGTAAACACACCAATTCAAATAATTTTTACTCTTGTCATTCTTTTTCCTCCTTTATTTCATTATAGAGTATTTTGTAAGAGAGTGAGTTGGGTTGTGTGAACCCTTTCTTTGGAGTATTTACTCTAATCTGTACTCTCTTTTGTATCCTTGTTGATATAGTGAAATTGCTCATCTCCGCTTGTGGTTGCAGTTATTATCAACTTGCAGTGTCTTTGTTATTGTCATTATAACATTATTTAGCTAAATTCTGCACTACCCGGGTTACAGATCCTAACAAATTGGTATGAGAAGTGGATCTAATCGGGTTGGTTTCAGTATTCAATATGACTCTAACAAAAACTTATGTTGAGAAATTTGATCGAAGTTTAAACTTTGTAATGTGGCTATTAAAGATGGAAGCTATCCTAATTCAGAGTGGCTTATATTGGCACTGCAAGGAATGGAAAAGAAACCAGATAAAATGACGGACGAGAAGTTTGGTGTCATTGACAAAAAGGCAAAAACAAGTATCATTTTAAATCTCTCAGGTTTTGCGTGAAGTTTCTATAGAAAGCTCAGCCAAATGCATATGTGATCACGCCCAACTATGCCTCCTAAGAGGTCTAGCAGTCGTTGCAAATATAATCTGGTTAACAAGTCCGAAGTCGAATCCCACAAGGAATTAACCTACTAATTACAATCACTAGACTCGCACGAATTCAAGTAATCAACCTTCAGAAATATTGAATAACGAAATGGATGTTTACTAACTAAAAGCCAAGTAATGAAATGCAATAATTGATAACTAATGAAGGACAAGTTGTAGACAAGATTTGGAACATTCTAAGGTTACCCCTATTGTCAGAATCCTCCCTGCTACGTTTTCTATAAATTTGCCTAAGTATTATCTACTGATCGTGAGTACTTTGAGTGTCGTAGTTCTCTTCTGAGTAACTACCACAATTTATTAGACATATTCTTCCGAACTACGCTAGCTGTAACTAGTTTACTGCTCACTAGTAACAATGTGTTTGTGTGTCCTAAACCCATAAACCCCAGGCATACTAGACTGGGGTAGGTAGGGGTAAGGTCAGCATATAGACTACCCCCCCCAGACCCCATCTGGTGGGAACATACTGGGCTTTTTGTTGTTGTTTCTGTAAACACACTATTACTATGAAGAACAAACCAAAATTTTTTATCTGATTTCATGACTTTACACAATTCAAAATTTGGCAAAGAAAAGAGTTAGAACCATGCCTTAGATGCTTATTAAGAATGTTCTTCAATTGGTGTTGCAAGTGAGTGAAGGACGTATGAAGGATTATCTTCAATGGGGTTTATGAGATTGGGGTGGGCAGTAGCTAGGTTCTATGCAAGTGAAGAGTAGAGCTGATTGGGAGATGGGAGTAGTGTGTTTTGAGGCGTGGGTGTTCAATGTGTTTTGAGGCAGTGTGTTTTGAGGCGTTTATGTTAGGTTTTAAGGGGAAGAGTTAAAAGAAACAAAACAAAAAGAAAATAAAAGAAAAAATATGCATGGCGACGCGAGGTTGCTGGCGAGCTACATACCTGGTGAGGCGAGCTCCAACGCAAGCTGAGAGGCGTGCAACGCGAGGGTTGCCGCGAGACCCGCCTTGCTATAACCCTTGCTAGGCAAGCTCCAACGCATGGAAAACACCTGGCGACACGAGCGATGCAGCCTGGCCAAGCGCGCTGGGAACCTGGCATCGCGAGGTCTACTGTCTGGTCCACTGGTACTGCCTACAAACATGTTAGTGCCTACAAAGAAAAAATTCTAGTTACACTAAAATAAACTACGAATTGGGCTGCCTCCAAATGAGCGCCTTAGTTAACGTCACAACATGACGAATAACATATTACAATGGGTTTCCTCCCACGAAGCGCTTGATTTAACATCGCGGCACGACGCATGCAATCGAATTTAAGGTTCACTGAACATTTGTTGCTCTTGCAAATGAGTCACCGGTACCACTTTTTCCTCATTCATGCCCAAGTAATGTTTCAACCTTTGCCCATTGACTCTAAATTTGCTAGAACCGTCTTCTGATGCAATTTCTACGACTTCGGTGGGATGCATCTCTAGCACACGGAATGGTCCTGAACATCTTGATTTCAACTTTCCCGGAAACAACCTCAATCTCGAATTGAATAATAATACTACATCTCCAGGTTTAAAATTCCGCTCAAGAATGTTTTTGTCATGCACCAGCTTCATTCTTTCCTTATATAACCTTGTGCTCTCAAAAGCATGGTAACAGAACTCATCAAATTCATGCATCTCTATGACTCTACTAGTTCCAGCGGCCTCCAAGTCCAGATTTAATTGTCGTAACGTCCAGAAGGCTCTATGCTCTAACTCCACCAGTAAGTGACATGCTTTTCCAAACACCAATTTGTACATACCAATCGGAGTTTTAAATGCAGTGCAGTAAGCCCATAGTGCATCATCTAATTTCCTCTCCCAATCAGTCCGAATAGCATTTACAGTTCTGGTCAAAATACTCTTGATTTCTCTATTCGACACCTCTACTTGCCCACTTGTTTGTGGGTGATACGGAGAGGCAACCTTATGGCGAACGCCATATTTCTCCAACAACTTTACAAAGGATAGGTTGTAAAAGTGGGTGCCTCCATCACTGATGATCGCTCTTGGAGTATCAAATCGGGTGAAGATATTTTTTTCCAGGAAACCAATAACTGCCTTCGCATCATTTGTTGGAAAGGACACGACTTCTACCTATTTCGAGACATAGTGCATTGTTACCAGTATGTACTTGTTACTATATGAGCTGACAAATGGTCCCATAAAATCGATTTCCCATATATTGAATACTTCCACCTTTTGAATTGGGTTCATGGGTATCTCATGTCGACGTGAGATATTCCCTATCCGTTGGCAGTCACCACTGCATATAGAAGGTCGGGATGATACCCTTAATATCTGCAATGGTCCAACCAATTGCAGTTTGCACTCTATTAACACCTGCAAAAGATGTTATGCCTGCACATCTAACAACCCAGATGAGATAATAACAGGTAAAGTCGAGTTAGGTTCCAAGAAAGCATACCTGAGGTGAGATGGTAGCGGTTTCAGTTCCAACTGTGGTGGCTCTTCGATCGATGGCTTAGTTGGTGGAGTCTTTCTTTCTTCTTAGTGTAAAGACTCGAATTCGAGCTCTCTTTTCCAGTACCCTTGGCCTTCAATAGACAATACCCACTCCGCCAAGTCCTCTCCATTTACCTCTTCTAAGTTCATGAGGCAGGCTGCTAGAGGTGTTTAGTGTTCATAACCTCATCTTCCTCCTCCAAAATCACATTTGCAGCTTCTATCCGAGAGTTGTTAGCAAATTCACTTGGTTGCCGCATAGACTTATACACATTGAACGCTATCTCTTCATCGTACAGTATCATCTTTAGCTCTCCAGTTTCACAATCAATTAGATCTCTCCCGATGGCCAAGAATGGCCTTCCCAAAATTATGGGAATCTTCTCGTCAACCTGGTAGTTCAAAATAACAAAATCTGTCGGAAACACAAACTTTCCAACCTGCACCAGTACAACATCAATGGCCTCTTCACCATTCGGTCGGCTAGTTGTAGTAACATGGATGTGAGTCTTTCTTTCCAATTCCTAACCTTTTATAGATATCCAAGGGCATCAAGTTTATGCTCTCCCCCAAATCACACAATGCTTTAGCAAAAGCATAGCTTCCTATTGTGCATGGGATTGTGAAACTCCCTGGTTCGGAAAACTTCTCAGCCATGGGTCTTGTCACGACAGCACTACATGTCTGAGTTAGTGTAACAATGGCCAAGTCTTGAAAGTTGAACCGAGACTTCAAATCCTTCATCATTTTTGCATACCCAGGCATCTCCCTCAAGGTGTCAATCAATCGAATGTTCACCTGGATTTGCTTCAACATCTCCATGAATTTCTGATACTGCTCATCCTTCTGATGTTTGGACAACCTCTGTGGCAAGGTGCTGGCGGTCGCTTCTTTCCTATGACTTGAGTTAGATCCTGCTCGGGCACTTTTTCTACTGCCTTCTCTTGCACTCCCTCAGCCTCCTTTTCAACCTTTGTTTCCTTATTTATTTCCTCATGGGCTGGCTGGATTCTTACTTCGGTTAGCTCAGTTGACTCATCTACCTCAATTGGTACTGGCACGAGTATTTCGGTTGGTCGGCTTTTGTGAGCAATTTCTTGCTCTAGATAAAGGTCTCTATCATTTCTTAGACTCACCGCCATAAGATGCTTCGGGCCCTGCTCTTTTGGATTGACATGTTTATCTGCAGGTAACGTCTCTTGGGGACGATTATTCAGAGTTATAGATATCTGCACTAATTGAATCTCAATGCCTTTTATCGCTAAGTCATGTGTTTCCACCTTCTCTTGAATTTTCCCATTGGACCCAGTCAGTTGTTCCAACATTCCTTTAATTTCAAACAACCCATCATCTTGTCTCACTATCTGTTATTGTTGAGGCTGTTGATAAGCTAGCTACTGATTTTGCTGATTGTATCTCTATTGCCTTTGGTAAGGCACAACTTGGCCCTGTGGTCGCATAGCTCCAGGATTGTTTCTATTATTGTACTGCTGTTGTGCTAGTCTATACTACTAATTATGTTGCCCCCGATTCTGACCACCTTGCCTCTGTCCTCCACAGTTGCCCACATAGTTCATATTTTCCTGATAGTTCTGGTTGTCACTTTCACCACTCCACGAGCATACATACGGTTGGTTAATGCATGGTTTACAGTAGCCCCCATTAGTCGTGTCAACTATGTGTACCTGCTTCTGGCCTGATTCATCAATCTTCTTGGTGAGGATACTCATTTACGTCATCAGAGTGGCCATATTCTCGGCTATGGAGTTGTTTGGGTCCAAAGCTACTAAGTGAACTACATGAGTGATTGTAGAGTCTCTTGTCATCCATCCTTAATTTTGAGCCATTTTATCAAGACCTTGCATTCCCTAAATGATTTGCTAAAAAATGCTCCACCTGCTGAAACATCAACATGGCCTTCAAGCTGTCTGCCAATCACATGTAGAACTTTTTCCCCAACATCTAATCCGGAATGCTATGATGTGGAGACTTAACCTGCATACCTTTAAACCTCTCTCATGTTTCTTGCAGTGTTTCAGCTGGTTTCTGCCTGAAGCTCAATATCTCATTAACTTGCTTAGCAGTCTTATTGGTTGGGTAGAACTTGTTCAAAAATTGCTTGACTAATTCCTCCCTAGTGGTGATGGAGTTTATGGGGAGCGAATTGAGCCAAGTCTGAGCCTCTCCCGTCACTAAGAATGGAAACAACAACAACTTTATTGCTTCCGGTGTCACATTTGGTTGCCTTTGCATGACACATATCGACAGGAAATTTTTAGGATGCTACTGAGGACCTTAAACGTATGACCCCAAGAAAAGTCCCTTGTTCTGTAACAAATGTAGCATGTTGTTTGTGATTTGAATTGATTCCGCTCGTATCTAAGGGACTGCAATTGCGGTTGCCAGATTTTCGGCGTTGGGTTGTGCCCAATCATACAAGGCTTCTTCTGGGACAAGAGGTGTCACACCCTGATTGTTTGGGTCATTCCGATTGTTTCTGTTGTTGGGTTATCTATTACGTCACCCATATCTAGTTTGATTCGTTTTATTGAGTTCTGTTACCGTTTTTCCTTCTTATTTTCACAATTCAATGCCTTGAAAACTTTCTCAGGATCTGATAATGCTTCGAACAATTCACTAGTTCTTGAAGAGTTTTTAGGCATGCACATGTAACACCCAAGACTACAAACATTAGAATTCCAATACAATTAATTTAAAATGAAGAAAATTGACTAAACTAAGAATCCTAGCACTTCTTTTAGCTGCAATTAATAACACTGTTAAGTCCCCGGCAACGACGCCAAAATTTGATCACGTGCAACTATGCCTCCTAAGAGGTCTAGCGGTCATTGCAAATATAATCCGGTTAACAAGTCCAGAGTCGAATCCCACAGAGAATTAACCTACTAATTACAGCCAATAGACTCGTACGAATTCAAGTAATCAACCTTTAGAAATATTAAATAATGAATTGGATGTTTACTAACTAAAACCCAAGTAATGCAAATGCAGTAATTGATAACTAATGAAGGACAAGTTGTAGACAAGATTTGGAACAGTCTAAGGTTATGATTTTCCATATTGTTAGAATCTTCCCCGCTATATTTTCCTATAAATTTGCCACGTATTCTCTATTGATCGTGAGTACTTTGAGTGTCGTAATTCTCATCCGAGTAACTACCACAATTTACTAGACATATGCATCCGAAATATGCTAGTTGGCACTAGTTTACTTCTCACTAGGATCGCACCAAAGTTTCGTTATTCCTAATCTCATCTTTAAACCCTCCGTATTGATCCGTCACATACGTTAGGAGTGATGTTATTCAACAACTACCTAAATATGTATTTTTTTCCAAGCAATACACACTAATTAGGCACAGTCGATTGAGAGCTCATCAACCACAATGTAAATGTAGTTTAACAAATAGGGGAAAAAAACAAAGGCAAATCGATATTAAACGTAATAGGAAAATCATCCTCCAATATGTTCCATCAAAACCTTAGATTAGAAGTTTAGCTACTCATATGCATAGTAACAATAAACAAATTACGAAGAAAAGATGAAGGAATGTAGAACTTGATGATTCTTTCCCTCAAAAGTTGTTCCATGTGTTATTCTTGCCTTTGATCGCCAAAACTCCTTTAAAATGGTGTTTAATCACTATTTATATGCGTAGGGAAAAAACCTAAACAAACTAGACCAAGTCCAAACCCAACAAGGAGACGAAATAAGCTTTTAAAATCCGAAACATGCTCGCTACAGGCCTCGCCTCGCGAGGCAAAACGCAAGATTCGCCTTGCTACACACTGTGCGCTGCAATCTTCATCACGCGGAGCCTCTCGACGCAGACCTGGCGACGCAAGCTCTATTCCGCGCAAATTCCCTCGCATCGCCTGCTCTAACGCGAGCTTACTCCTTCGCGTCGCCTACTCCTGGTTCTGCTTCATGTTTCATTCTTGATTTGCTTGCCTAACTTTCCAAGTCACGTTTTTGTATTTTCTTTCCAACTCCTTTGCATTGTTCCTTTTACACATTGAAATAATTTTTTGTCCCCCATCATAAAGACACTATTTAAGTTAATTCACCATGTACTCCAAATTCGTCGTTTTGTTCAAAATTTATCTCCAACGTACCTACACATTAAATAACTCAATTAAAAATAAATATAGTGTAGTTTAGCATTAAAGCACCTAAATTTAAAGTATGTAATGCACTAAGAATATATATATATATATATATATATATATATATATATATATATATAGCCACACATCAATATGGAAAAAGCTGAAAACCCTGTACATGAAAAGAACAGTAGAAAATAGGCTTTACCTAAAGTAAAAACTCTACACTGTTCGTATGGATGAAGGTACCTCTATAATTACACATATTGATACTTTGGATTCTTCTTATGGGTTTAAGTAATGTAGATACTGAAATCAAAGATGAGGATCAAATTGTGTTATTACTTGTTTCCTTACCACAGTCGTTTAAGCATATAAGAGATAATGTGCTTTATGCAAAGGATAATATCTCATATAAAGATATCAAATCTATTTTTAAAGTAAGAGAATAAATAGAAAGAGATATTATTGGAAAAACTAGTGGGAACCAAGGGAAAAGTTTGTTCATAAGAGGTAGATCCAATAAGAAAGGTTCAATTAGTGAGAGACCAAAATCAAGGTCAAAATCCAGATGCATAAATGTCATGTGAAAATATTGTCATAAGAATGGTCGCGTTATTTCTGAATGCTTTAAATTGAAAAACAAAGAGAAGTATACATAAAAAAAATGAGCACAAAAATATTGACAATGCCGAAGCAAGTGTAGCTGCTGATGAGACTGAGTGAACTATTCTTTTAGCAACTAATAATGGTTTCAAATCTAACGAAGAGTGAATTTTAGATTCAGGTTGTTCTTATCATATGTATCCCAATCGGGATTTATTTACCACATATGTATCTATTAGAGGTGGAGTTGTCTTGATGGGCAACAATGCTGCCAGGAACATTATTAGAGAAGGTACTCCGAGTAAAATGCACGATGGTGTGGTGAGAACTCTCACCGATGTTAGACACATTCCTGACTTGAAGAAAAATCTCATCTCTTTGGTCACTCTAGGATCTCTTGGGTGTAAGTACACAGGTAAAGGTGGAGTTCTGAAAGTTTCTCATGCTCTTGTAATCATGAAAGCACGCAGATCTGGTACGTTGTATACTCTATTGGGATTTACTGTTACAGGTGTTTCTGCAATTTCAACATCAGATAAATACGATTATGACATCACCAAATTGTGGCATATGCAATTGGGGTATATGAGTGAAAAAGGTCTTTCCATCCTCAAACAAAAGAGATCTCATGTGTGGCCTATGTACCGGAATATGAAGTTCTATGAAAATTGTATGTTCGAAAAGCACAAAAGATTCAACTTCAAACTCCATCAATTCATAGAATAAAAAGTACTTCATATTACATTCATTTATATCTTTGGGGTCCTTCGCGTACCCTGTCAAACGTGGTTCCAGGTATATGTTAACTTTCATTGAAGATTATTCAAGGAAACTTTGGGTTTATTGCCTGAAAATTAATAGTGATGTTTTCTTAACTTTCAAACAATGGAAAGTTTTGATTGAGAAGCAAAGAGGAAAATAAATTATGTGTCTTAGAATAAATAATGTCTTGGAATTTAGTAATTATGAATTTAACGAATTTTGCAAGAATGAAAGAATTGCTCGATACCGTACTGTGAGAATGACAACTCAACAAAATGGTGTGATAGACGGATGAATAAAACTCCTTTGGAAAGGGCTCGCTGCATGATTTCAAATGTTGGGTTGACAAACACATTTTGGGAAGAAGCTATCTTTACAACTTGTTATATTGTCAAACGTGCTCTTTCTGCACCCTTGAACTTTAAGACTCCATGGGAAATGTGGTTAGGCACTCCTGCTAATTATTCTGATTAAAAGATATTTGTTTGCCCCGCATACATGCATGTAAATGATGGAAAATTAGAGTCAAGGGATAAAAAGTGCATTTTCCTTGGGTATGCATCTGGTGAAGGGATACCGACTATGGTATCCTGATCCCATGGCACCAAAACTTATAATTAGCAGAGATGTAACCTTTGAAGAATCCTCTATGTTATATACTAGAAAAGAGACTTCTAGTTCTTGTAATACAGATAAAGGAAAAATACGTAGAAGTAGGTGGAGGTTGAGATTGGCATTCCTTTTGAGCCAAGCTCACCAACTTTGGAGCAAACTGTTGAAACTCCTGAAGTTGAGCCAGAAGCTGGAATTCCTGAAGTTGAGACTCCTAAAATTTAACCGGACGAAGATGAGTATTCTATAGCCAAACATAGATCAAGAAGAGAAAGTAAACAACCATTACGGTTTGGAGATTATGTTGCAGTTGTTTTTTTAGTTGCACAGGAAACTGAAAAAATTGGAGAATCATCAAAATATTCAGAAGCAATTTCTGGTGCTGATTCAGCCAACTGGCTGATTACAATGAATGAAGAAATTGATTCTCTCCACAAGAATGGTACTTGGTCTCTTGTGAAGCCGCCATCAAGAAAGAGAATTATTGGTTGCAAATGGGTCTTCAAGAAAAATAATGGCAGTTCAGGGGTTGAAGATGCGAAGTATAAGGCACGATTAGTTGCAACGGGCTTTAGACAGGCACAAGACGTTGATTTTAATGATATTTTATCACCTGTTATTAAACATAACTCTATTCGTTTCTTGCTTGCCTTAGTTTCTATGTATGATTTGGAATTAGAACAGCTTGATATTAAGACAACTTTCTTACATGGCGAACTTGAGGAACAAATATACATGCATCAACCCGAAGGATTTCAAACTGAAGGAAAATAAGATCATGTTTGCTTGTTGAAAAAATCTTTGTACGGTATAAAGCAGTCTTCAAAACAATGGTAAGAAAAATTGCAGACTTTATTAACTTTCATGTATGTTTAGTGTATTGTTCTTTTTTATTTTTATGAAAAATCCGCCACGTGTAAATAAGTAATGGCGCATACTTTTAATCTTATGGTGAACTTGATTATCATCTTTGATGATTATAAACTGAAAAAGTTAACTCATATGAAGAATCACGTTATACGTACATGAGTCAAGGAAATGACAAAAACTAAAATAGTTATAAAAGAAAAAGGTCTTTGTTTACATCATTGATAAGATTTTTTTCTAAAATTTATTTAATAATTTTTGAATTCGACATGGAAAGTTGATAAGGAGTTTGTGACTAGGAATGTTAAAAAGAACTCAAAAAAAAAAATAGATAAAATAAATCAAACTAATTTAAAGTTAAACCTCAAATAAAAAAGATTTGAATAATTACTTTTTTATAAGGAAATTTTACCTCCTATAGCAAAGGTATACACCCTATTTATTATAAATCAAAATTATCTTAAAATATTATTTTCTGTAGCTACCTTTTATATTTTATAGCAAATTTATGGTATATACTACCACTGAGGCATGAAATAAGGCATGAAATACGCTATTTATGTTTTTCCTCTTTCTTAGAAAATTGGACATATCTATTTTTAAAGTGATTGTCGTTACTGTATTCATGAATACATGTGAATATATATGCATATAGCTGGACTGCCCTGATTTTATGCGCTTTTTACTGTTGTATTCATGAATATAGCAATGCGAATACATGTCAATAATGCGTGTACAGCTAAACTGCCTTGGTTTTAGGCGTTTTTTGTTGCTGTATTCATGAATACATGGCGCGAATACATGTGCGTACAGCTGGACTGCCCTGGTTTTAGGTGTTTTTCACTGTTGTATTCATGAATACAGTAGCGCGGATACATGTGAATACATGCACGTACAACTGGACTCCCCTGATTTTAGGCCCTTTTTGTTGTTGTATTCATGAATACATGGCGCGAGTATAAGTGAATACAAGCACATACAACTGGACTACCTAGAGTTTTAGGCATTTTTTGCTGCTTTATTCATGAATACAATATCGCGAATACATCGAATACACTACCATAACAACTGAATAGTAGCTATAGGAAGTTAATAACCACTAAACAATAGTGATTTCTGAAAATTCCTCTTTTTATATTGACTTAGTAAAACTATAGGCATTATGTTAGGCCGGGTGTTTAACCAAAAAATAAGATCTTTTGACTAAAACTTAATTTAGGATAAACTCGGGTTACTGATAATCGAATTAGTAAAATAAAGAATAAAGTAGCAATAATTTCGAGAGCAATACACAAAGAATAAAATAGCTTAGTATCCCAGAAAGCATATGATCCTGTTTGTTACATTTTTATCCCTTTTATAAGGATGATCTCCTAGTACAACGTTTGTATTTCTGCCATGATAGCCTATTTAATGCTTAATTATTACATTTATCAGGCGTTACAATGATGAATAGTAACTGTTATTTTAGGAGTTACATAACGTACAAGACATTGATTGCTGATCTTCGAATCGGCCCATTATTGCATCCGGATTCGTTGTGACCGTGTCTCTTCTTCTTTGATGATCTTTACGCGACTAATTCCTTGTATTGACCGTACCTTTTTATCCCGTGTCCACGTGTGATATTTTATTTGGTCCACCTGGCTGGCTGAGTCATCCAAAATTTGTACACGTATGAGGCTATATTTTTTACCAATACAGATAGTCCCCCCACTTGCCATGTATTGAGCGTATAATACTTGGTAAGTGGATACTCATTTATGGCGGGAATATTTTGCCGCCGCTTTACCTCGAAACCTTGTATTCTTTTATGGGCGCATGCGTCGTACATCACTTCCATTTAATGCTTCTTCCACGTGTTCGTTTCTGATTGGTTCTAAAATGACCCGGCGCCTTTTAGGGCTTTTTGCGGCTGCATCAGTCCCGAAGTGACACCTTTAATTATGAATTTCCATCATTACCTTTCTAAGTTTCGACGGTCTCCATTAGGTATAAATAGTCGTCTTCTTTTCTTCCTTAGCACGAAAAACTTCCATAACTTAATCTTTTCTTTGTGAAAGAATTTCTTCCTTGATTTTATAAATATGTCTTCCTCAGGTCAACCTGAAAAGGTTATTGATGTTGAAGCTTTGGCTTCTTCTTCTGCTCCGTCTAGGAGTCGGAGAGGTGGCCGATTAAGGAGCCTGGGACGTACCTCTACTAGAGGTTCTTCTTCTCCTTACTCTGCTAGGTCGTTGTTTTCTCCGAGAGGTAGATCTTCTCATTCTGTTTCTAGGAACAAGGATGATTTTCATGAACCCAGAGTTGATGAAATCATTCCTGCTGAGATAGTCTTCCCAGATGTAAATTCTCCTATCGCCGAACAGGCTTCTTCTTTAGATAGCGTCGAGAAATATGCTACCATCATCACTGTAGGTCATCTTCCTGTCGTTCGTAGGGAATGCTCTTGGGAGTCTAATGTTCCCATTCTTGTGCCAAGTGACACTCAAAGAATTACGTCTTACAAGACGGGTTTTTCTTACGTCTATACTTACCCTTTCACATTAGGATTTCAGCCTCCTGTTGACCCTGTTATCATAGAATTTTGTCGTTTTTTTAACATTTTCCTAGGACAAGTTAGTCCTTTAGTATGGCGTGTTGTTGCCTGTCTGAGAGTTCTAGCTTCAAGGGTTTCTGTCCCTTTTACCTTTCATCATCTGATGCATTTATATTCTCCTACTTTATTCCGTCAAGGGGTTTTTACTCTGGCTGCTCGGAGTAAGAGGGTTTTAGTAACCCCTGGCGATGACAAAGACATAGGTTGGTACCTTAGGTACGTGGTTGTTCCCACTGCTGCTTTAGTGGGTGAAAGTAGTCTTCCTTTCCCTGAAAAGTGGAATCGTGCACGTAAGTACTTTGATTCGCACCTGTTTTATTTACATAAAATTTATTTTGTGTTTCTAACACCGTGTCTGTTTTCTTCTTATTTACAGCAACTATGAATGTTGTCGAGAATGTCTCCGACATTCGCAGTTGGGTTGAGAGAATGTTGACTGCTGCTCCTGCCGAGGAAAGATCCTGGAAGTACTTTTCGGCAAAGTATAAGTGGATTGTCAAGACCCATGGTAAGTAGAGTTTTTCTCACTCCCTTCCTTTCTTGAGTTTTTTATTTATTTTATTAACTCTTTTCTTTTTTCTGATAGGATTTTCTACCCGTGGGGCATCTTCATCACTTCCGAGGATGTCCTTGTCTCATGCCCAGAGTATTCTGACCAGTGCTTCAAAAAGGAAAGCCCAAGATCCCCGCTCTGGAGGGGGAGATGATGGTGAAGAAGAGGGTGCTTTAATGCACCGGGTGAGAAGAAGGCGGGTAGTTTCGGACGATGAGTCTACTCTCGCTCCTCTTTCTTCCTACTAGGCCTTCTTCTTCTCGTGATCAATCTCAGTCCCCAGCTCGAGATCTTGCCGAGCGTCTGTTTCAGGAAGGGTTTGACATGGACCCTGATAATATTCCCTTAGCTACTGTTTAACCACGTTTTGCTTCTATTTCTGCTCCTCCGGTTACTGTTGTTGCTCCTCCTTCAATTCCTATTATCTCCTCAGTTTCCCTTCCGTCCGTCTCTATTGAAGCACCCGTGGCTTTTCTGACTTCCGGCCCCTCTGTCTCTTCTGCTGCTCCTTCTGTCCATGCTTCCGTGCCTTCTATTATAGAAAAAGGGTCTTCCAGCAGGGAGATGAGAAGGGTCATGATTGAGGTTCCAGCTGGGGGAAGCCTCTTTAAGAAGATTAGCACCGGTGAGCCGAAAATGTGGCTCAAGTCTTTGATTGGCCCTGAAGAAAGAGCCAAGCTTGACAACCATGCATCTCTTACTTGGGCTAATGAAGTGGTGCATAATTCCTTAAAGGTATGTATTTTTTTAAAAGACTTTTTGCACATTTCTTAATTGACAATTTTAACACTTTTGATTGTTTTACTGTTTTTGCAGATGCACCTTATTGGTTTGGAGCTTATGAAGAGAATCTCCAATTATGAAAAAGAGTTGCAAGTGCTGCGTGGGCTTGATGATAATAAAGCACAATATGAAAGCCTTCAAATAGAGATGGAAGCTCTGAAAGAAGAGAGAGATACCTTAAAGGAGCAACTGAAGACTGTCAAAGGAGAGCTAGCAGTGGAGAAGGCTTCTTTTAGCCAAGTCAATAAAGATAAAGATGCTCTTGAATCTTCGTTTGCTGAGCAGCTGTCAAAAGCCACGGAAGAGATCCGGTACTTGAAGGACTTGTTGGGGCAAAAAGAAGAGTATTCTGGAGAACTAGTACGTAATCTTTCCCAAGCCCAAGAAGATCTACGTGGAGCCTTGACGAAGGTCCAAAATCTGGAAGAGTCAGTCGAACCTTTGAAGGTTGCCCTTGAAGCTGCTGAAGCTGAAAATGACAACTTGAAGACTGAACTTCAGGTATGGTCGAGAGACTATAATGAACTTGAAGAGTCAACAGCTGTTGAAGTGAGTTGGGCATATATGAATGCTCGCCACGACACACTGATGGAGATGAGTCAAGTAGGCTTCGATCTTGATGCTGAGATTGCAAAGTCTAAAGAAGCCATATATAAGACTCAGCAAGGTCTTGATCTCTCTCCAGCTGATGAAGCAGCGGACAATCCTCTAGAAGAAGAAACTAGCTCCCCTCCTTCTCCTCAAGAATGAAGACTTTTTAGTCAACCCCCTTTTTTTTTATTGGATTGGTGTAATTACTCCGAGCTCCATCAGGAGTAAGTTTGAAATTTTTAAAGTCCCCAACTGACAACTTAGGGGCATCTAAAAAATGTATATTTTTATGCGGCTAAGTACTTAGTTTAGTACTTAGTTCTTTTACTTAACCGCTTTTATATTAATACAATGCTTTCTTTTGAGACTTTTGTGAATTTTGACCCTTACTCTTTACTCAAGTCTATCACTTTTGCTGAGGTTTTTGTTCGTACCTCTTGNCATTGAAAATACAATAGAGTAATAGGAATTTTCCACATGTTTTAAGAATGTTTTTGTGAGAGGTTTTTGCTTGAACTTTCACAATATTTTACATGTGTTATGTTTGTCATCTAGAACTCATGTTGCAACTGTTTTGTTTTAACACATTTAATAATCACTTGTATTTCATTAGTAACAGTTTTCGTAAGTATTGGATTTTTTTCCATGACTGTTTTATTTGCAACAGTTGTAAGTACGAGAGAAATGTATTGTAATCCGTAATTGTTTTTAGATGTAACAGTTTTTTGTATAAGAGATGTACATTTCTTTTTTGTAGCTAATATTTTGCCTTCTAACCTGAACATGGTTCGAGGGTTTTTAGAGTAGGCTTTCGCAATTCTTGTGCCGGAGTCTTCATTTCTTTTGCTCGTGTCACTTGACTTGTTGGGTGAATGGTTTTTTAGGCTCGAGCACTTGATTATTTCTTCCTTATGGTCCTTTCCCTGAAAAAGGAAAACATTCTGGACTCGAAGGTATATACCTTTTTTAGATGATGACTGCTTAACCCTTTAAAATATCCATCAGAAAGTGTAACCCTAGACCGGGAATTATGTTATTTCCTCGCGTCTTTGCAGGTCTAATGTCATCATCTGGTGACGGGTTAGCTTTTTGCCTATCATCTAAAAAAGTTAGTAAAATTTTAAATATTCAAAGATAAAATCTAACATGGGATACCTGACCGGGGGTACTTCTTTTCCTCAAAAATAGTATTTCTTCAGGTGGATGGCATTCCAACTTGTTGGTAAAATCCTGTCGTCCATGGATTCCAACTCGTACGCGCCTTTGCCTGCTATGCCTCGGATCTTATAGGGACCTTCCCAATTTGGATTTAGTTTACCAGCTCCTTCTTCCTTTGTTGACTGGAAGACTTTTTTAAGTACAAAGTCCCCAATTTTGAAATACCTGAGGTGAGCTTTGCGGTTGTAGTATCGTTCTATGATTTGCTTTTGAGTTGCCATCTGTATTAAGGCCGCATCTCTTCGCAACTCGAGCATGTTTAGATTGGTTTGGAGTTAAACATCATTCGTTTGTTTCGTAATTGTGGTTACTGTAACGACCCGGTTTGTCGTTACGTAGAACTTGCATTATAATTGTTGTTATTGACTTGTTATAGAATGATTATACTATATTTGATGTATTAGAGTTGGTAGGCTTGAAATCGAATGGTTATAGCGAGAGTTCAGTNAATTTTAGAAATATCAAAGTTCTTAGGCTTGAATCCGATGTAAATTTGGAGTTTTGATGTTAGTTTTGATGTTTTGAGAGTGCAACTAAGTTTGAAAGGACTTATAGGATATGTTGGTAAGTTTGGTTGCGGTCCCGAGGGGCTCGGGATTGATTTCGGGTGGTTAACGGGCATTTTTGGTCTTAAAAACACTGTTGTTTCTGGTGTTTTCACAGCTGAAGGTTATTCACTGCGATCGCATGGCTTATTGCTGCAATCGCATTGGGTTGAAATGGACCGGGGTGAATTTGTTCAGTGCGATCGCGGAATAAGGGTCGCGATCGCGTAGCTTTGGAGGTTAGTTCAGTGCGATCGCGTGGGGTTCATCGCGATCGCGTAGAGTTAGCCAGGCGCATGGGGAGAGGAGTCAGTTGTTCTTCGCGATCGCGTGAGAATGGTTGCGATCGCGTGGGTCGAGGTTCCATTGGCGTGGCTTATGATGCGATCGCGTAGGGTCTTCTGTGGGCCTAGGAGATTTGTTCTTCGCGATCGCGTGAGTACATCCGCGATCGCAGTACACAAATCACTGGGCAGTTAAATAATAAACCCTCCGCGACTTAAACCCTTATTTCACCATTTGTGTACGGACATAGAGCTTTTTGGACGAATTTTGAAGGAGAAAATCAGTGGGTAGCGCAGAGGTAAGTAATTTGATTATTAAACTCATTTATGGATGATTATAGACCATAAACCCAACCTTTAATTCATGAAAAAACAGTAGAAAAATAGGATTTTGGGGCATGCGATTATGAGATCTTCAAGGGTCGATTTGAGGGGTCAAACGAACTCCGATTTTGGTGTTCTTTATATGTACGGAATCGTGAGAGGATGAAGAACACTTTTCTGTAAAAATTTCTGAGTTTCGGGATGCGGGCCCCGGGGTCGGGTTTTGACCGGTTTCGGATTTTTGAGTTAAATTGATATCTTTCGATTGGAAATTTTTCCTTAAGCACATATTGATGATAAAAATCTGAACTTGGTAGATTTGGAGCCTTCGGAGATTGATCCGAGAGGCAAGCGCATTGCAGAATAGTTTTCGGGCTAGTTTGAGGTAAGTAATGTCTTTAAATCCTGTCATGAGGGTATGAAACCCCGGACTATGTACCCTTTCACGGGTTTTGAAATAAAAAGGTGGAAACTTTGGAACATGTTTCCTATCTGGGCGACTATTGAGTTGCGAAACCGATTTTTAAGCCTTTGCTTAATTAGTGTTTATACATTATGAGATGTTTTGGGCTGTAAGCCATGTTTAGGGCGTAGTGCCGATTTGTTTACCCCTTGGGGATGTTTTTACTATTTTCCTCACTGATATGTTATGATTTTCACTCAGTCTTTTCTGTGAAATTATTTTGACACTCAGAGTATTTGATACTACTTCTTGAAAATGCAATACTGTTTTTGGGTCGAGAACCCGGTATATTATGGTCTGAAGGGCAAATTGAGAGTGTCTGACTGAGTGAGGCTGTTGGCCTATATTGTGAGGATGATATGATATGAGTGAGGTTGCGGGCCTATATTGTGTGTGAATTATGCCATGTTGTGGCTTATTATTGCGCTTGGGCTGTAGGATCCCCTCCGGAGTCTGTAAACACCCCCCAGTGAGCGTCGGTACCGATTGAGTGATGCTTGATGGGCAGAGTGATTGTGAGGATGCCTGATGGGCAGAGTGATTGTGAGGATGCCTGATGGGCAGAGTGATTGTGAGGTTGCCTGATGGGCAGAGTGATTGTGAGGTTGCATGATGGGCTGATACTGAAAAATATTGTTACGAGAAATGATTATGGCCCGAGGGGCAGTTTTATGAAAGATTTTACAGAGTTTTCAAACTATGTTTTACTTCGTTTTCACTCTGGGTTGTACTGGGAATTTTTTTGAGATATACTGATATTGCACTTGTTTCAAAGGTTTTCTGGAAACTGATTTCGAACTCATGATTTGATGAATACTACGTGGTGACTTGGTGTTTTACTGGTTTGTCTAATTGTGTACATGTTCTGTGTGTTTATATTACTCAGACTGTGATTTATTTTCATTAATAATGAGTTGGCGTACTCATAAAGACTCCATGTGCCTTTGTGCTCAGATCCAGGTACTAGTTCGCAGCAGTAGCTGACGCAGTTTGATAGCAGCATTTTCACGGGATTTCGAGGTAGCTGTCCAGCGTCCACAGCTTCTCCATTTCCCTTCCTTATTTAATATTAGCATTTGATTAAGAGACATATATTATAGTTTTAGCAGAGTTAGAGTTATTTATTCTTAGATGCTCATGACTATTGACTCCAGTTCTGGGAGGTTGTTTAGAGTTGTTTAGAGTATTTGGGGACGCTAAGACTTAATTATATTATTTTTGCTATGGTTGCATGCTTATTATTTACTTGTGAATTGTTATAATTGAATAAACGCGTGGTAGGGTGATGGTTGTCTAGCCTAGTTCCACGATAGGCGCCATCACGGCCTGTTAGGATTTGGGGTCGTGACAAGTTGGTATCAGAGCCCTAGGTTGCATAGGACTCAAAGGTCATGAGCAGGTTTAGTAGAGTCTTGCGCGGTACGGAGACGTCTGCACTTATATTCGAGAGGCTGCAGAACCCTTAGGAAACATTCCACATTCTTGAATTCTTATCGTGCGAATCCATTTATTCAGCCCAAAAACGTAACTCTTTGAATTCCTTTCATGTATTCGAATGCGCACGCGAGCGCTTGGTATCAGTTGTGCATCGACAGCTTGTGACTTCCATGGAGGAGATGTGATTATTTTTAACATGTTAATAATGGGCCAGTCGAAAGGACTTGAGGCCGGATTTTGTTAGTGGCTTGAGTGTTGAGATTGCATTTGGATAAGCACATATGTTAGGGGACTTGTATGTCTGTTGGTGTCCTTATTGATGGAACTTTGTGACTAGATAACTATATGGTGAGTGTGATCGGATAGTTAGATGTATTCAGGTTGTTTGATTTTGACCAAAACGAATTAGCGAGAAATGTGGCAAGAACCATTGATTATTTGACTTCTGTATTGAGTTAGAATATGGCTTCGAGTTATGAGTATTGAAGGACCTCTCGTGTAGTTAGTTGTGGAGTGAAGTGGGTTTTCCTGTTATGTTATGAGTTCATGTGATGTCTTTTGAGCTGACCAAGGCTCCAACAGCGTTCATGTATTTGATTAGCGGTGTATTCAGCCGTGTTATAACTCCTTTATTATTGTGTTCATTGATGGCATCCTGGCGTACTCTCGTAGCCAGGGATAACATATTCAACATTTGATTATGGTATTACAAGGATGTAGGGAGGAGAAGCTTTGTGCAAAGTTCTCCAAATGGGAAATTTTTGGCTTAGTTCAGTAGAATTCTTGGGACACGTGATGTCCAGTGAAGGTATCCAGGTGGTCAGACGAGTGTGAGTAAGCTTCCAGAAGCTTAAGATTCCTTGACCACAACCCCAGTGTTAGTATTGCCATCAGCTTCAGGTTTTTATACCGCTTAATGGGATGTCTCGGGGGCAGGCAGTGGTTGTGTTTTAATGTAGGAAGGTATAGTGATTGCGTGATAGCTATGATTTTTGGAAGTGTATAGGGAGATATCATTTTGAGGTTAAGCAGACAGGAGTATTTCCTGCGGGTTTTCTTGAGGTGTGTGACCCTTATGTTTATCTGTGGCAAGTTCTTTTCTACCAGTAGATGATGTATGTTTATCGGTGGCAAGTTCTTTTATACCAGTAAATGATGTATGTTGTAATTTGAGTTTAGCTCTCTTGTGGGAGTTGGCATCACCACTATTATGGTGAATACAAGATTTGCATACGATTTGAGGGTTAGATGGTTTGGGCCATATAAGCTTATGAAGGATTTAGTTGAACCTCACCATAGTATGGTGGCAGTGATAATGTGTGGGCATCGTAAGTTATTGTTTGTATTGATCCTTGGCTTTGAGCCAAGTGGGGGAGTCCGTTAATGATAAGTTGATTACACTATTATGTGTTGTACTGGTTTAGGTGCGAGGTATATTGGTGAATCAGTTATGACCTAAAGAGGTGGAGTCTTGGAATGAATCGAGTGATGGAAATTTCTTCGATCCAAGTTGTAATGTACTTTACGGATAGTGGAATTAATTGAATGATGGGGTTGTACTGGTAAGGGTAGAGCGTGCAATGTATGAGTGTGTTTGTTGCTTCAAAGGGGTGGATTACTTTCCTAGTATATGGATTTCAAGCGAGTTCAGGTCATTCTGTTTACTTGGTTAGTGCAATTGAAATTGCGTAGAGTAAATGACGTTCGAGAATGGTTCAGACGGATTCAAGGTTATATGTAGCGATCGAGGATCTTCAAGGTGTGAGAAGGTCTAGAATTGAGATTTACGGGAAAGGTGTCAATGCTTGTGGTGTATTTGCATTATCATGGATTCTATCCATTAGTATCAGGAAAGTGAAGGTAATGACTTTAAATTCGCAGGAAGTCTCGTTAGGGTAAATATTTCTAATATGGTGCTTTGGGGATATTTGAGAGAGTATTCAGCAACTTATGAGCCTTAGACGGTATATTTTTATGCTCGGTTTTCGTGCAGTGAGTCGGGATTGAGAATTGCGGTATTATGGCAAGAAGAAGTATCAATTCGAA